>JAJKFJ010020627.1:0-32764 GCA_027382625.1 Tetmemena sp. SeJ-2015 | reverse complement strand
CACTCCCCTTTTAAATTATCTCTCCAATAAGCAGCCCAATCACCTCCCTCAGGGCTTTCTCTACCATTATCTCTTGCCTCTTTTAAGCACTCACTCACCCACCAATCAATTGATTACCAAACCAGAAAGCCTTCAGTGAAAGGGCGACCTGTGCATAATGCCGATCTTGTGCGTCATGAATTTTAACTTTCTAATTTAATGATATAAAATAATTTAATAAAATAGGCCTTCTCTTTAAATTAAACCAATCAGCTTGGAGGCAAATAGCAAAAGAAAGTAATTTTAATACATTAGCGAATAATATTAATTATTAAATTGAAAATCTATAATTTATAAACCATTCAAAAACTTCCAGCCTTCTTAGACTCTTATTTGATTAATTCTTCTTAACTCCTATATCAATTCACCTTTGCAAAGAGTTATTGAAGAGAAATATGTTTAAGTTTATTAGCAGAATAAAGCACCCCGCAAGGGTATATATATATAATAGGCTTTTATATCACCCACTAAAGCACGCTCATAACTAGTGTGACCGGTCCCTGATGCTATGTATTAACTCATGACGTCATTTAATCGGCGTGACACACCGCTCTCATATAGGGACGAGAGAGAATCCCGAAGAGGACTTGTCCTCCAACACCCCCGTTGGCTCACACTCTGAGACACTGAATCTCCTGGAATAACCACAGCGCGAAAAACCTATTGCACCTCGCTATTCAGGCTGGCTTTGGAGGAAAAAACACACATGAGGTCCTTACCTAATTAGCAGCTTAAGAGAAAAATGAATGATATGAAAGGGTTTATTTGGACTGAGTGCTATCAAAATGACAAAGGAATGCCAATTAGTTTCCCTTCATTTTTAAATAATCGAAGGCTTTGAGAAAGAGAGAGAGAAGCAAAGAAAATAAAAGACTTGAGAAAATTAGTGCTTTCACTAAGATTTCGTAATCTTAAACCAACTGCATTATCAAATACTTATGCATCTATAAAGCACATAACTAAAGCTTTGGACTTAAAATAATATCTAATTAAAAAGCTTCGCGCATAGAGTCTCTCTCAAATAATTTATGATCATTCCAAGAATGATAAAAGATTATATTAGAAGGAGCAAGATTTCTAGCAAAAAATATAAGTTATATTGTCTTTGGGATCAAAGAGGACTATTATTCAAAGCAAGAAATTCAATGCTTAATTTATAAAATCTATATTAGAAATGTCTGCTCCAAAGCTTTATATATAATTTGCAAAGTTAACAACATAACATAGAAGAGATTGAAGAATAGAGCTCATTTAACAAAAAAAAGTAAAAAGTAATTTTAAGGTTTAAGAAGATAAGCGTTTTTAAATACGAGTCAATTAAATTCACAAGGAAGTCAAATTATATTCTTTGATGAGGTGATATTCAAACCATTTCAAGCTAATAAAAACACATGGGCCAGAAAGAGTGAAAATTTTGAGATAAATCAATCATGTTGGAACAAAATTGCAGACTTTTGCAGCGATAGTAGGAATAAGTGCTAATAAAGTATTGGAGGGATTTTTTATTAAGAATTTTTCAATTAAACTGATGATATTCTTAACTTTATAAACTATCATAAAATACTGCAGGATAGGACGAAAGAATTTTATTCTCAGTCACAGTTGAAAGTTGAGTTTAAATCTAGATAGATTTTATTTGAAAACCCAAAATTAAATAAAATTAAACCGTCTAATTATTGTGTTACGCACCAATTAAATAAAATTAACTTTCACCGATTGTTACATTGGTACAATTAATATAAAAATCACACTTTAGTTGTACTAGTGTACTAATAAACTAAACAGCCGATCCTCTATCAGATGCTTACTCTGGGTTACCGCTTAGTCTCTCACAGTCTCTCCGCTGTTTCCCCAATGGTCTAGGTGGCTAGGATAGGGCGAGCCGACAAATAGTAGTTGTGAGAGTGCTCCTTGCTCAGTGCGGAGTACACCCCAGGGGGTCAAGTTCGAACCCCACAGGTTACAGCCTCATACTACATCTCACTGTTACTGTTGCTCTGCTGATCCTTACCAAGTCCAATCTTTAAACACCGTCTCCCATGCACACATTGCCTCCTGTAACCTGTGGGGTTCGAACTTGACCCCCTGGGGTGTACTCCGCACTGAGCAAGGAGCACTCTCACAACTACTATTTGTCGGCTCGCCCTATCCTAGCCACCTAGACCATTGGGGAAACAGCGGAGAGACTGTGAGAGACTAAGCGGTAACCCAGAGTAAGCATCTGATAGAGGATCGGCTGTTTAGTTTATTAGTACACTAGTACAACTAAAGTGTGATTTTTATATTAATTGTACCAATGTACCAATCGGTGAAAGTTAATTTTATTTAATTGGTGCGTAACACAATAATTAGACGGTTTAATTTTATTTAATTTTGGGTTTTCAAATAAAATCTATCTAGATTTAAACTCAACTTTCAACTGTGACTGCCTCAACATGCTTCAAATGGCGGCAGCTGTAGAAATGTCAACGGAAACTAGAATTAAAAAAAAAAGCTCAAAACATAATAATTTGAATAAAATTCGACCTTGAATAATTTTTTCTGTTTAAAAGAAATCTTTTAGAAATCTTAAACTATCATAATTTTCTCTAGGAAGGAAGCATCCCTCTATCAATAAAAGTAACTAGTTATAAAATTATACTTATAAAATTTGAGGTAGTTTACAATATCTTTTTTGGAGCTAAACTTTAATGAAAGCTCTGCTAAATCGTGACGTTGAGGTTTAATAAGATTAAAAAATTAAGGAGAAAATTATATTTGTTTTTAAAAAAAAGCTTAGTTATTTATGTAGTTATTACTGCTACTCATGAATCCAATAGTTTATCAATACAAAATTTCAAAATTATTTGATAATTATTCATCAGCCATGATAAGCGAATAACAACTCTCAAATTCAATTACCTTTAATATTAAGCAATTCAAAAAAAAGATGTTATATTATCACAAGTTAAGTTTATATAATATTTATTATCTATCTATCAAATGAAATTTAAGCCTGAACTTTTTACATGCAAATTTTATAATCCTATGATTATTACATGGTGGGTTAATTATTGGATTAGTCTAAAATATCAAAGCTAGATAATAATTTCAAATAATAATGAATAATAAATAGTTAAGTATAGTAATGATTTAGAAATAATAAAATAAATATAAAATTTATCTTACATTATTAGGATTGCAATTCCATCCTTAGACAACCCTACATTTCTTAATTGAATAAAATTAACAAAATTTTTAATCCTTATTTATTCCTTCCTTACAGAGAATCATAAACTAAAGCTTTAGCTTTCATTAAACTATCTTTCTTTAATTTAAGATCTTTTGTAATCAAATAAATATGAAACCGTAGATTTTGAGAGGATATTTATTTGCGTTACAAAAACACAACAAACTAGCGTTGCTTTAGGGTAAATATAAACAGTTCTTTGGGTCTCGCCAATAGAGTTTCTTTATATCAATCAAGCAGCTCTTCATTAGAGTTGTTCTCGACATCCATCATGTTCTCAACTTAGAATAGTCAAATACTCTCGAGATATCGAAGCTGCTTATCACTCCATTGCTGCTGAACTCTCTCTGGATCTTCACGTATGCTTCTCTCTTGCTGAGGTCTCTAGCTTCCTTAGAAATTCAAGGTTTTAGGAGAAAATACTATCTCTTGTTCAATACTGCTTACTCCATTCCTTTATTCTTAATTGTTATAATGAAATTAAATTAGGAAAACTTAAATACACTTATTTATTTACTCTTAAAATTAATTAAGAATTAGCAAACAGTAATTAAGACTTTGATTTAAAATTTTAAGATCTCTATTAAGCCTTATATTTAATAGAGATATCATTTAAGAACTAGATTAAGAATGTTTGCCTTAAAGAGATTAACTTTTAAGAATTCTTAATTAATTTTAAGAGTAAATAATTAAGTGTAATTAAGTTTTCCTAATTCATTTCTATTTTAGCAATTAAGAATAAAAGAATGGAGTTCAGCAGCATAGAACAAGAGACAGTATTTTCTCGCAAAACCTCGAATTTCTCAGCAAGCTAGAGACCTCAGCAAGAAAGAAGCATACTGAAGATCCGGAGAGAGTTCAGCAGCAATGGAGTGATAAGCAGCTTAGATATCTCGAGAGCATTTGATATTCTGAGAACATGATGGATGTCGAGAACAACTCTAATGAAGAGCTGCTTGATATAAAGAAACTCTATAGGGAGACCCAAAGCACTGTGTATATTTACCCTAAAGCAAAGCTGGTTTGTTTTGTATTTGTAACGCAAATAAATATCGACTCAAAATCTACAATTTCATATTTACGATTTCAATTACTTTATTCATTAAAATAATAAATTGGAAATAAAATTATTGTGAATGATTTTATAATTCAGTAAATTTCTTTTTATCATCTTCTTTATAATTTTTTAGCTTGATATATGGTTAATCTTGTAAGAAAGAGCATCCTGCTATAAAAAGCACCAATTACCTCTTTAATTAAGCTCACTTATAATTATCTATTGTATTATCATGATTACTTTATTAGGTTTATTCAGTAAAAGAAAAATATATTTTTAACTAACTCATTTTTAATGAAACATCAATGAGGACTTTAAAGGATCAATTAAATTAATTATGGTTGGTTTGATGCTCTTTTTATAATTAAAAGCTAACACCCAAGCATTATTTTTATTAAAACCCCAAGATAAAAATTTCTATCAAATTAGGAGAATACATATTAGTGATCTAAATATTTAATAAATAACTACTTCTATAGGTTTTAAAACTTAAAATTTTAATTAATTTCATGATTATTATTTTAGATGTCTAATCATGAACTATGTTAATGGATTAGTTACCCACAGTTACCATTAGTCTCGTTGATAATAGACTCGCCCAAATACATCCAAGTATTTATTTGATGAGATCATGGTCTCCACAAGTTAATAAAACGTATCTGGCTTTCGAGACCCCTAACTTATTTGCTCAAAGATCACATTTCTTAAATTACAGCACAGATTTCTCTCTGAGCTTACTTTTTTCTCCCATTTTTTTGGCCGATACAAAAAATTCAGCACAATGAGTAAAATACTTACCTATGCCTTTATATATTTTCCATTTTTCCTCATCTTTACCCCATACTAGAATGCCGCATTAATTGTACCCTTTCACAGCTAAAAGTTTTATGCCTGTTTCTAGTTTACTCTGAGTACTCATAGAAATACGTACCCCTCTTTCTATAGATTCCGAAGGGAATGCTGTCAAAGATTGTTTAGTCTGGAAGAGTTCTGTACTTATGGTTCATAGCTGTGCCGTTTCAAGGGCCATCAATTGACATAGCCCAAAAGCAGTCATCGTCATCGCTGCAATGTGCTCTTCTATCATTTCATCCCACATTTCATTATGTCTTACATCTCCTTAGTATTAATATTAAAGATTCCATCGTTTCTCACCCCAGGAGCATTTCTTGGTCTAGAAAGGCTAGGCAGGCCCTTAAATTTTGTAGGTATCTATTCCCACTCTTCTCTGTCTTTGCTATTTCTTTTTTTTCGTGTCGTACACCAGTGCCTTAAATCATAGCATTTATTTTTCTAACTGTTGTTTTAAGTCCTTCTTTTCTTCTAAAGCTACTTCTATTTGTGATACGAAGTCTTCTACTTTTTTAAGTTATTAATTTTCATCTTGTTTTATTCTCAAAACATTTTGCAATTCTCTAATCTGCTAATCTTTATATTTTATAATATTTTTCGATGTACTTTTATCTTCTTTGTTTTCTTTTTTGGGACACTCCACTTGATCCCTCAGGCCTTTGATATTGAATATTCTTAAAAAGCTAAGATTTTTTAGCTTAAATAATACTCTCGAGCTCACGATCTACCAAGCTCTTGATCTCATTTTCAAGTCTACTTCTTCAACCTAAACTGATGAAGGCTATATTTTACCCATACTTAAATTAGAGCTCTTAATATATTTTATTGAAATTCTATTTAAACAAATTTAGCTCTTTATAACTTGCAAGAGTTCCACAAAGCTTGATCACTTAATCTTCACTCCATTCCATATCGAAGAATCGTTTCTTATCTTGCAATCCAAGTTTCAACGAAAGCTTTCTCCATTCTTAGTAATTAAGCCATTGCTTTTGCCTTTATCAGACTATACTGGTTATTCTATTATCAGCTTTAGATTTAGTTTAAAGTTGTTCATCTGAGAATTAATATGTATCAGCTTAGAAGCCTTCTTCAAAGTTAATTGGGTCATCACTTTTTATGTTCTATATTTAAAATTTAGTAGGTTAATTTTAAGTACTGATTGTTTCCGTATCGATATCACAATCTTAGTGAGGAATCCTTAGACTTATGTTTA
Organism: Tetmemena sp. SeJ-2015; assembly: GCA_027382625.1. Lineage (NCBI taxonomy): Eukaryota > Ciliophora > Spirotrichea > Sporadotrichida > Oxytrichidae > Tetmemena > Tetmemena sp. SeJ-2015. Next base: position 26,374 of record JAJKFJ010020627.1, on the reverse strand, counting down.
AAGGGGAGAGAGAATTATGATTACCTTATCCTTTATCATGCTTTTACTTTGAGCCTTACCTTCTGAAATCCTTGATGAGCATGTTCATTTTACCATGAACATTCAAATATGTATAAAGGCTCCATGCTCTCATTGTCATTATGCTCATATTTTGATGAAGTTGATACCTTAACTTTTTGCATTCGTGCTCTGTCTCATCTTATCAAACTAAGTATCCATTAAAATTAACTATAGTAACTTAGAGCTAACATTTAATTATACATTATTCAACAATTATATAGATTATAAACACTATCAACCAATTTTATTCCACAAAATTTATATTCTTTAAACATTTTTAACTTTTTAAATATGATCAAACTTTAAATATTAAACTGAACTTTTAATATTTTACAAATCTAAGATAACAACAAGGCAATTATAGAAATATTTGAGTGCAGGAATAAGTTTTTTTGATACAAATTTCTCCTGAAATTGGAGAACAAAGTCATAGCTTTCCCAGGGCACTTTTGTGCTTTTTGAATTAATACTTTCTAGTGGTGAAAGCTTGACTTTCTACAACCAAACAACCACTGCATCATCTTAAAACTTGTGCTCAACATAATAGATATATTATAGGTAAATATGATTACATGATCGAGGATTGGCAAAACCTAATCAAGATAGAGTTCTTAAAAAAAGTGATATATATTAAATTAGAGATAGTTTTAATTGATTATGTATTTAAATTAATGAGGGAGCGAGCTCCTACTAGTTTAGTGCAAGATAGCCATCGAATACTGACTTAGTTTAACTTTTAGTTTTTTTTTCCGCGTTCAAGAGGGTTGGTAGTTGTGGGTGAGAGTAGACTCCTTCTTGATGTTGTAGTCAGTGCTGTATTTCCTTGGATGATGTTAATCTCTTTTCAATGCTGTTCAAAAGTACGCAAATGAAAGCATACTTTTGTAAACCCTTTTAGCTTGCCGGAAGAGAGTCTCTGTTGATCGGGAGGGGTCCTTCTTGTCCCGCGTTGCCCCCTTGGGCACTTTAAGTTGGGTTTTTTAGGGATCTTTTATTTTATGATGTTGTGGATGTAGTTGTTGGGTAGACATTTAAATTAAATTAACTCTATTTAAAAGGGAATAAATAGAATCACAAACAAACTCAAACGTAATGTATTTCTAAGTTAAATCAATCCACGATAAAGCATTCATATTCACCCTATATTATTGTAAATAAGCTTTAATGTAGTATTTATTTACTTACGAAAAATCAGCTCTCAAAGCTTTCATGTGGTAAACTATGAAATCATAAAAATCAATGCCAAAATGCTCTAAACACCAGAAGAAATCTTGCCAAGAGACTCAAAAATTATATTAGCTGTTGGTAAGTATTATAATTAATTTCAATTGTTTAATACATTTCAGATACAATCATTGTATTTTCAACACCTCAGATAGGTTAAAGTTTCTCAAAAAAATTCTCTAATCAACTTCTAAAACTTTAGAATGAAAGTTTTTTTTGTTTCCCTTACTGAATATTATATGGAGCAGTGACAAAATTTAAGAATGATTTTTCACTTCATCAACATTAATTTTTGGGTGAACTTTGAGCAGATTATTATTTCATATAAACTTGAACAATACAGGTAGCCTTACAGGTAATTATTCTTGAAATTTAAACTAAATAAAATAAATATAGGAGCTCAAAATTTAAAATTATTGATTTACTAGCGTGCCTTAATTTTTCTATTTAATTTTCAAGATTCATATTTTAAACAATTTTAAATCTAAAACTTCTTATAATGATAAGTCTCAAACTAGATATTTCTAGATATTGTTAAAAATAGGATTATTTTTTTGAAGCTTTATATTTCATACTGGAAGAAGTAATTAGTTTTCAAACTCTAAATACTCAAATGTCTTTAATTATCATTAATTATTGTATCTCTAAAAATAAATCTTCGTTGTATTTTATTAAAGTAAAAAATTCTGAATGTATCATCGCTAAATTTCTCAGACTCTAGCTTTACTTTAAATTTGAAGACAAAATAATTTATTTTCGTTATGATTTTCAGCATAAAGTTTAAGTTTTAACCTCTGCATGATTTGGAAAGAATTAAATCAATATTAAATATTCATTTGTTTTTGTGAAAAAGAAGCTTAAAGATTAATACCTTTCTAAAATAAGAAAAAAGTTTAAATTTATATAATCAATTGAAATAATTTATTATAGGCAAGGCTGCTTTAGAGATCTTTTTTGATTAGTTCTAATCTTTAAATTAATTAATTTAATATATTAAAGTTACCTCAATATCATGCACAAGAAAGAAATTATTCACAGAGATATAAAGCCAGAAAATTCAACTGCCACTGCTTTACTACTTCATTTAATCAATTATAACAACCTTCTATTTTCCATTAAATTCTTACCTATATTCAAAGAGGTACCTAAAATTAATAGAGCAATGCAAATCTAAGAGAGCTCATGAAGCTCTAATTTACCCAACTTAAATCTAAAACCTTTATTTAATCCGCCACTTATTTAATAAGCTCATCCCCTCTATAACAAGCTTAATAAATTAATTACAATGACAGTGCTTACTTTTATGGAAGAGGAGATCAGTTTCTAATTTTTAATAAAAGCGATTAGTTTTTTCAACTGGTAGAGGGTTAAATTAGTAAGGCCCAAAGTAAAATATGGTAATTTTAGTGACTCAATTTTTGCTTTAGCAAAGGTGCTTTTGTGATATGTGGCATTATCAACAAGAAAGACAACTTTTAATCGCGACTCTTGATCTTGACTCTCCAAATAAGTTGATATTGAGAGAAGAAAGTGATTGAAGCACACACTATTATTTCGACCCTTATTAATTTGATAAAATGTCTCACCGTTGGAGCTTACTCCAGCTATCATATTTATCTATTGCCTCACTTTGACCAACAATATCTAAAATTCTAACTGAACTAAATGCTACTCTCATCAATATTTATAATGCATAAACCATCGCTCAATAGCTTAACGTAGTTCTCAGCGCCAATTGCTCTTAGAATAATAGACTGTAGCTCTTTAATTTATAAAATATAGCTTTTTATAGCTATATTTCAAATCCTATTTTAAGATTTTCTCAGATATAAATCCGAACAGAGCAATTTTTTAGAATTTTAAAGACTGGCCTTTACCTATTTTAAAGAAAAAATTGGGTATGATCTCCATAGTTTTAACACAAAGATTGTAGAATAGATTTTCTCAATGGAGTTTTACCATTGTTGATTTTGCTTTAAAATGATAACTTAGGTTTTTTGATAGCTGAGACACTTGTTTAAATAATAAAGGCTGATTTTTAATCATTTATATACCTATTACTTCGAGCATCCTTGCATTTGCAAAATTTGAATTCTATTTCGGCATTATTTTATTCTTTTAATACGACTTTCAGGCTCTAATGACATTTAATCTAAACTTTATGACTCCTTTTAATAACTGAAGAGTTTTTATGAATATTTGGAGTTCTTGGAATAGTTAGAAGCAATCTAATCGTTGTACAAAGCTATAACTTGTGCCTAAACTTACTCTTCAAAAATATTCAAATCCAAAAAGTGAATATTTGTTTTCTAAACACTCATAATGTGAAGATTTATTGCTTTTACTATAAATTAATAGTCTTTGTTATTCATCTCATCTTTTATAATCGCTTCCTCTGGCTTAGTTGCTTTTAGTACTTCATAGGGATCAAAATGATAATGCACATCACTGATTTCGCTTAGTTATTCTTTGAGTTAATTCTCAAGATATATGTTGTCTTCAGATCTTTACACTTTCAGAGGTTCATTATTTTATTTTCCATGAACTATCAACTCGGAGCATTGATATTCAAAAGTTATTTCAAGGATTTATTCATTGTGAGAATGACTTGCCTGTCTTTTAAACCTCTACTGCATTTCATCGTCATAAGAAAGCTAATTCCTTTTAAAAAATATTGAGTAAATTAAGTTTGCTTCATATTTATATTGAATATACTTATAACTCCTGAGCAAAAAATGAAAAAATATAACACTTATTAGTTTTCTCTATATATAGAAAGCTTATTAAATATCAAAGCAAAAATATATTTATAATTTATACTAATAATACTTACCATGCTAACTGTTCTAAGAAAGGTCCTATTTGATCCTCTTATATCTTTTATATTCAGACAAAGCACCATGGAAAGCTATTTAAGACCTGTAAACGTCCATCAAATCACACAAAAGATAGGATTGAAGAAAGATTTGTACGATTTTTTGAAATAGGACTGGCTATTTGCCAAAGATGACTTGCACCAACATATATTTCTTCAAATGCATAATCAGTTGATAGAAGGAAGTAATTTTAGAATTGATTAATACGTTTAGTACCTTTGAAAAAGTGATGTCATTGTTTCTGCCGTTCCAAAGATCGACGGCCTGAGAGCAAAAGACTACATGGACTTCGCCAAAACGAAGCGTTCAAGTCTTAAATATCTTCCAGATCAATGTCATTGGTAAAAAATGGATTTGCGATGTGCTCCTTAGCTTAGACAGAGAATGGACAAGCCTGATGATCAACAATGGTAAGAGAAAAAGAAGAGAGAGACTTTATAATTCATACAACATTATACTTTATATGAAGCCTGAATTTGCTTAAGCCTTCAATCCATTAACTATAGCGGTAATATTCGAATCAATTTTATAAATTTAAGAGTAGTTCGTTAAGGAAGTCTGCACACTTGCTTAAAAACACAGCAAAAAGAAAAAGAAAAGGAAGGAGGAGGAGGAGGAAGGAGGAGGAGGAGGAGGAAGGAGGAGGAGAGGAGGAGGAGGAGGAGGAGGAGGGGAGGAGGAGAGGAGGAGGAGGATGAGGAGGAGGAGGAGGAGGAGGAGGAGGAGGAGGAGGAGGAGGAGGAGGAGGAAGAAGAAGAACTCAAATAGAGTAAGCAGAAGTACCTCGAAGCAAACAAGAGGATGCACCAGGAGTTTGATGGAATGAGAGACTAGCTGGATGAGATGAACTCCTATAAAGAGATTGTACATTCCTTTTACTCATAAGGCGTCATCGATATTCAAGGAAGAGCTCAGAGAGAAAGCGAAAGAATGAAATTAAAAGATGAAAGTTATGATAATTATTTAACTTGAAGCAAATTTAAGTCTAATTCAAACTATTAATCTGGAAGACATTTCTTTTTATCTTGCCTTTTCTTCAAGGGAGAATACTGCTTCTCGCTGAAGATCTTGTCCTTTTTGTTTTTATCTTTAGGTTTTTTATGAGGTACCCATCTCTTTTTATCCTCGTTAGACGTTAATATCTGACTTATTCCCTTCGATTTAACTAATCTTGGATTCTGTAGGCGAGTTAAACTTATTTCTATCTAAAATAAAATAAGTGTTTTATAAGATGGTTATGGAAATAAAATAAAAATTAAAAAAAGATAATAGCCTGCTCGAGAAGAATGTTATCTGGCTTGAAAATAAAAGTTAGGTGTTATAATATTTAAAGATTAGTGGTAAAATTATTTGAGCTTTAATTAATTTAGCCACCCATTTGGTTAATCAAGAAAGATCTTTAATAGAGAAATCCAATCAGGCATTAATAAATTAAATTAAGTCTAATAAATATATTAAATAACCAACTATAGCAGAGATATTAAATATTAACCAATCAGACATCTTAATATATCAACTTATCAGACTTATCACTATATAAGACTTCGAACTTGATCTTATTTCTACAACCATCTTATCAAAACACTTATTTGATTTTAATAATACCTTCTAAAATGAAGACATCTTATCATTCTTTTTTATCTTAGCTTCTGATTTCTTAGCTACAGCTTTAGTCTCTCTTTTCTTTTTTGTATGAGTATAATTAGCGCATTAATCAATGTGACTCTTGTAATATGCTTGACAGTTTTATAGAAGCAGACTGTTTATTTTAGGAGCGCTGGTTTCGAAGATTACTAGTTCAGGAACATGTTTTATGATTTACTCTCCTTTGCAACACATTTCTTAATTTTACTCTGAGTGGTTCATTATTATCTATACTGGAGTTGTTTTATCATTTTATGCTTCATATTTAACGCTAATTTATGAAGAATGTTGCTTGGCTAAGCCATCACTCTTAATTTAACTTAAAAGGCTATTCCTCAATGAATTTTGAGTTTCAAATTTTTCTTCTTTAATAATTTTAGGAGCACCATTTTCAAAATATGATTATTCTCTCTCATTATAACTTCTTTTACTAATAAAATTTAAAGGACATAAAACAAGGGGCCATTTAGAAGGCTTTAGAGTTGTTATAGCTTTTAATGGGCCTAATTCTCAGATATATGCCAGTAAAGATCTCTTTTTTTGTTAAATATTAACTATGAACCAGGTTTAAATACTATTTGGATTTGATTTTAAAATTGATTTACATTAACATCAAGCCCAATCTTTTGGAGATGAGGACCGAAATTTTTTTAATCTCTAAGGATGATATGTTCATTCTTACCAATTATGAAGACAGGTTGATTGTAATTTATTGCTTAATTGCTGCTAAGGAAGTGCATTGTAAGGTTTTACCGTTCCCAATACCAAAATTTTTGAAAGTAAAGCTATTGAGATATTTTGTAATGAAGTTTAGGCAATATTTTTGCTATTTTAATAGCGAAATCAAATACTTGCTTAAAATGTATCTAATGAGGCGACATTGTCAAATAATTCCTTCCGAGATGCCAATCCAACAAGAGAATCTAGTGCTTTACATTTATTTAAAGCTATGAATTCGTAAATAAATCTGTCTCCATCTTTTTCGCCAAAATCTTCTACTTTTTTTTGGGAAAGCTCTGAGCTTATCCAACTGGCTAAAATCTGCTCTCATTAGATTACTAATGATTTCTTTATCCTTTAAGCCCTTTCAAGGCTAATAAGTATGAAATATTGGGTAAGCTAGCTTATACGGTTTAAATTATAAAGCCATCAAGATTTCTGTCTTTTAATTAAACTGAAATTTATGATATGAGTTTTTAAAAGTCATCTTACTCTATAAAATCTAGTTTATTCTTATAATGAAGCTATCTAGTTAGCAGATAGCGAGCAAATATAGATGAAATCTCTAACAAGAGGTACTGAAACATCCCTAATAAGCATCAGTCATTGATCCTCTTTGATCAGTTGTATAAATGGCCTGTTTAGAATCAGTAGGGAATTAGGTAGAAGCCTGATAACTTGAGAGTCAATCTTTAATTAATTGAAAGTTCCCATCATGAGCTTAACTATTCCAATATATCTCAATAAACTTGAGCAGCTCATCCTGATATAGGTTTAATATGAAAAGGTGATCTAAGAACAAAATTGATCTCTAGGGAGGGAAAGGAAGAGGCTAGTAAAAGGCTTATTTAAATTAATTAATTTTTGAATTTAGAAACAAATAGAATCTAAGATGAAAAGAGAAGACTTCTAAGGTCAAAGTGACACAGCAGGCTGGAAGACTTGATGACATGTACAACAAACTCCAAAGTGCTTGAAGCAGAGTCTTGCTTGAACAAGATGTGAAATCTCTTGAGCATTAATAGATTTAAGAACTTGATAATTGCAAACAGAACTCTAAATTTAGAAGCTAATAAATCAGATTCAATGAAGGCACTAGGAATTTATCTCAAGAAAGATCAAGATATTCAAGATATGGAAACAACTAAAACTCAAAGGCAAACACTCCATGAGGCTAAAACTAAGTGTCTCAGAGTTGCTTCCTCATGGTGGCTGGTGACTACTATAGATACGTTGCCGTGACAGCTCAATAGAGGTAGGCATGTTCCATCATTTAAATTAATCACTTATATATAAACACTAATAATATATTAAAGCTCTAACTTACACTTCCTTCCCCTCCCTAGAGATCAATTTTGTCCTTACCCTCGATCACCTTTTCATATTCAACCTATATAGTGAAAATAGTCTGATTCGTTCAGAATATATAATTTGTGAGGCCAAGCGCCTGCTCAGAGTTCAGGCGATTCGCTAAAAGAGTCATCGCACTCTAAAGTAACTATGGCTCGACTTCTATAATCTCATAATTGTAATACAAAAGAGAGATCACAAAGAGCCTAATTTTATCTATAGATTTGCTCTTGACGACAAATTTAGGTCTTAAACCATTCTGAAAATATTAGCCCCATGCATTTCAGAGCAATTTGTCTTCAAATTCAATAGGAAATCCATAAGGCTAACTATTTCTCTAGTAATTTTTTTTGTATAAAGTTAAAGCGATTGCTTTAAGGCATTGCCATTAACTCTCTCAAGTATGAAGAAGTTATTTCTGATTAAATTTTAGCTCCTAAATTGACTACTTAGTTGACAGACTCTACCCCAAACTTAGTTTTGTTGTCTATAGTTTCATGTTCCTTGTGAATTTGAGCTTCATTTTTTTCTCTCATCAACCCTTAACTTTAATGTGGAGTCATTTTTATAGAAACTTCTTTGACATACTAAATCTTTCTTTTCGTTGCTAAATTCAAGATAAGCTTGCTTGGCAATCGAGGATATCTGAGGAGTTTTTTAAATTTTAAATTCCTCTATCATTAGAATTATTTCAAGAGAATAGTTCATGCTAGGTAGAATCAATTTGTCTTTTTCAATTAGATGTGAGAACTTTGCTCCAGTATAAATACTTTTTCTTCCCCTCTTAGCAAGCACTTACTCCATAGCTTAAGAATGAAGTGATTTATCTTAGGAATTGCCTAACATGTGCTCTCTCTCTCTTTCTTCTTGGAATTCAGTAAGTTCAATTATACTTTTTAACGGGATTATGGACTCCTCTGGGGATATTTGGCTTGTATTTAGAGATTTTATAAGTTTTGCCTCTCAAAATTTAAATAATCAATTAAGAGCGTGATTATTAAAATTAAGAATTCTTAATTAACTCAATTCAATTTAAGAGGAATTCTTAAATCAAGACTTAATTATTATAAGCTCATAATGTACATAAAACAATCAATATATTCCATCTTTCCTCCAATATTTACATGAAAATGAGACCTAGAACCCTAAAATATCTATAGCTCTCTTTTGTTTCATAATTTAAACGAAAATTTATGAATCATATTCAATAGATCAGAAATTTGTAAAATTCTATACTTTTTCATAGAACTTAAAGGACTTATAGCTCCTTTACTTCTCTTGCTAAATCAATTAAGACTGTTTTAATTAAAGGTTGAATATGAATACATGATTGAGGGTAAGCAAAACCTAATGAAGAGAGAGTTCTTGAACAAAGTGAAATATATATTAAATTAGAGATAGTTAAAAAGCATATTGATTTTAAATTTAATGAGTGAGTCAGCTACAACAAAATCATTACCAAAAACATGAAAAAACCACCCCAGTCTTAGTTATAGTTTTTGTTTCTGCGCTTTGAGCAGCTGTCTGTTGAGATTAAGGGTTGACTCTTTTGAATGTTGAAGCTGAAAGTTTTGTTTGAGCATGATGTTTATTTAATTCTTGATGTGGTTCAAAAGTAAGCAAATGGAAGCATACTTTTGTAGCCCTTCTTGCATTCCAGTGAAGATGAGTCTTTGTTGATCGGGAGGGATACCTTCCTTGTCTTAGATCCTTGCCTCCTAGGCTGCCACCTTCAAGTTGTAGAATTTGAGTTTATTGTTGAGGATGTAGTTGTGGTTGTAGTTGATGAAGTAGTTGTTGTTGTAGACATTTAAATAAGATTTAATTTAATTTATAGCGTTATTTATTATGAATCACAGAACAAGGACTCATTCACAATGTATTTCTAGTTATAACCATAGAAGATCATGTATTCATATTTAACTTATAATATAAGCATATTTTCAATATTAAAATAAGTTCTATTTGATAGTTTGAATTTATGATTTGAAATAGACTGAGCGCCTTAGCTTTATTTTGAAATTAGTAAGAGATCATAAAACTAGGGTATTGAGTTTATGATATTTCATATTATGCCTTTCTAAGCTATGAACAGTTCAAGCAAAGCAACGCACTCATTAGAAGAGACAATATATAAGGCTCTGCAATTTCAAAAATAATCATTCTTAAATAAAAAATCCATACTTAATGTACAAGACTTAATAATTATTTGGGAAACATTGCGTCTTAAAGTGTGAGTCTTAATTGAGAGAATCATCTATTAAACGAATATTTGAATTTAAGTCTAATTTAAGAATTCAGCCAAGGATTTAGATATTGATTTATTGATTATTTCGCAGTAAATTAGAATATTTTCTTTTATCATCCTAAATCTTTTTAAAACTTTCAATTAGCTATAGTGAAGCCAATCCAATAAACTGTTTTATAGAGCTAATTATATGCAGATACTACCACTCAATTCATTAAAGTAGAGATGCTCTCTATACTTATTATAGATTTATACATTAACAAAAGCACTCCGAATTTAAAATAAAAAACACTTTATACTAGTTAATAATGTGGGAAAACATTCACAAGATCATTTAATTAAGAAGTTCACTATTCGAAATGTACATTAAATATACAAAAGCAACAATTTTTAGGGAAAAAATAAGTTGATAAGGAGAGGTATTGTTAATGGTATAGCTTTAGTTACTTTTAAGATCATAAAAGAATAAATGATTAATACCAGTAATGTAAACAATTAAAGAGTTAACTTACAAAGTACTCAACGCTCCAATGTTATTTGCAGGTAATGTTAATTATTTGGTCTTGCGGTAGAAAATCAAAGATCACATTCTAAATACTATGGAAAGATTTTACGATTCTATAATGATGGACCCTCCATGGAGAATCGGAGCTAAAATACCCTATCCCTGATAAAGAAATCCTAGCTTTAAATCTTGATATAATTTGGAAAGGGGTCTTCTTATTATTTGGATTGTGAATTCTAAAAGAAAGTTAGCAGAATAATTTTTGCATAAGAAGTAGTATATTGAAGTTGATAGAGGAGAGTGGGTAAAGCTTACTGTAAAACTTGGACTTCATCATGGAATGTGAAAATATACTGCTTTTAATAATGAGACATACAGCAAAGTGTGTAATTATTTCTTCAGTTGGTAAGCAACATTAAAAACCAAAAGAAATATTTATTTTTTGAAACACTAGCTCCATACTCTCTCAATATAGAAATATTTGCAAGAAATGACGGATACCCACCTAACTGGAATATATTTGTAAATTAAGTAAAATGACTTATTGAGCAATAATTCAAACAAGATCTTAAATAATTCCTAAAAACATTTAGCATACTTAAAATTGGAATCCCTAAAAAATGAAGGGATTATAGGATGAATACGAATGTATAATCGGGGGTAAGAGAAATTTTAGATAAATTAACTTGTCGGCATTTATTCTTTACCTGATTTTCAGAAAGTTAACTCCTAGATTAATAATTTCTGTCAAAAAATCTCTATAACTGCAGGTAAAACCTTTTTTTTTAATATTTTTTTCCTGTCCAATATTTCAATATAAAAGTATTTTAAGAAGATTATGATGATGAGGAAAAATTAATAAACGGAAGAATAGTTTGAAAAGAGGGGAAGTTGAAAAATAATTAAGGAATGTTCAGAAAAAATAAAAATTAAGTCAGATATAGACTCTAAAGAACGCAATTATTATAAATCTAGAGATTATTTTAATTTATTTCCAAATGACATTTGCATCATTTCTTTAGTCCATATATATTTTACAAAACAAAACCTTAATTGAAAGCATAAAGCTTTTATGATTAGAAGAGAAAATGTTATAGTAATCTGATAAATGGGCTAGGGTTTTTAATAAGGACACAAGAGAGCAAGATACTTCAAACTGAAATACTAAATTTAATTTCTATGTGGTAGAGGAGGTAATTTTGTGCTGCATTTCTTACTAATAAAAACAAGATGAGCAAAGATATATTTTCAGAATTTTGCAAAAACTCCATAATATAATATTGCTGCTCATGATGGGGAGATAATATCGAAATTTCTTGTTTGGCTTGGAAAAAATTAAAATGATGGATAATGTTTATGGCTTTCAATAGAATAGAGTTGAAGAAGATATTTAAATGCAAAGGTCACATCGTAAACCTCTGATATTAAGTAAAATATGAATACAAGCTTATTTATTAATTTATTAACTTTTTTATTTGTACCTTACGCTCTGATCTTGAGAATGCTGTCTATTCCCAAATAATTTTAATGAAATTTATTATTTGAAGGCGATTAAGATGTGAAAGTAGGTCCAATGTGTATGAAAATGAATAATGGAGTTTTAATAGATAGCAAGAAAATAAATAGAAAATGATGATACACCGCAAGGATCAGTATTTCGATAAAGAAACTGAATAAAAACTTAGTCACAATTAAGATTTGTAATTAAATATAGAAGTTAATGGGTCTCAGTTCAAGAAAGTCTCATCGAATAACTTTATTTCTTGAAGAGAATCTTAAGAGACTGGCGAATTTTAATGGTTGCAGCCTGAATAATCTGAGGGGAGGAAGAAAAAATTTAAAATATAAAATAGTGGTTGCCCACTGGATTGAAAGTATCCCTATAAACCTTAATATAAAGCCATCTTACATAGGATAGTAATACGATTTACTAACTAGTATTACAATAAGTGCTGGTTTTTAAATTCATTATTATTTATATTCCCTCAATTTTACTTTTACTTTACTTTACTTTACTTTAAAATATAAAAGCATGTAGCTTGAGACAAGGACCCCGAATAAAAAGTTTGATATTAAGGTTACAGAATTAATTAAGCAAACTGCCACTTTTTTGACTAGTGGAGATTTTGCTGTCAATTTCGTTTGTTTATTATTCTAAAATCGAGGAACTTTAGAAATTAGAGCGGCAGTTATATTAATTTAATAGGAATACTTTATATAATTCAAATTAATTATAAGACTTTTGCTATTTAAATTCAATGTTGTACAATATTAGGAAGTACGCAGGTATGCTGTGCATAATTGAATCTGAAATCCCTATTTTCTGTAATAAAATTGAAGTTATAATAACAATTAATTATTAAGGGAATTCAGGGCCCCTTGCACAAATAAGATAAGTCGTGGCGTCAATGATTTTGCTGTGCGCAAACAAACCTACCTGCCGAATAGGGTTATTAAGTATGTGGTACTCCCGCCACCTCACATTCTGAGCAGAAGCCCCCCTGCATACATCCAAAATAACCTAAAAGGATAAAAAAAATTAGGTAGCTTCGGACCGAGAGCAAGTAGCTGCTCAGTAGCGTCTGGCTTCGCTGTCCAGCTGCATGACTGAGTGTTTGCCCATAGATCTCATCCCTCCACGCCTAACAGGATTAGGAGGTTGAGTGGGAATTGCTAACTTTTTATTATCTCTCCAGTGAGCAGCTCAACCACCTTCCCCAATGCTTAGGCTGCCATTATCCCTCACCTCATTTAAGAACTCATCCACCAGCCAACGGAGGACCAAACCAGAATGCCTTCAGGGAAAGGGCGACCGGTACCTAGTACCGATCGGGTGCGTCCTGAATTTTACTTTCTCATTTAGTACTCAATTTCGAAGTTAATAATTATAATTTTCAAGAAAAGTGTCCGAAAGAGAGCTAGAAAGATAACAATTAAATTGGATTAAGAAATAAAGTACTGGCCATGTTGTGCAGAATATTAAATCAAATATATCAAGACTTTTTTTAAAACTTATTCTCATTTAGATGCTATACTAAAATAAACGATAAGTTTAATGCGTCTAGTTTTTTGTAAAACCTTTATTATAGATGAAAATTTTTAATTTTAAAAATTTTAATTTTTTTCTTTATTTAAAAAAGTGGAAAAAAATTTTTTGGTTTGCCCCAAATTTTCCCAGGGGGCCGTTCCAAATTTTAATTTAATTTTATAAGGGCCAAAATTCGTTTCCCAAAAAATAAAAACCCGTTTTTTGGGAAAAAATAATTTTTGTTTTAAAACTGCCAAAACGGGCAAAAATTTAAAACCCCATAAATTTTTTTTTTTCCCGGAAACGAAAAATGGTTTGTTTTTTTTCGGATTAAAAAAAGGATTTTTCCTTTTTTGGGCCCATTTTGGAAAAAATTGGACCCAAAATTCTCCTTGTTATTACCTTTTTTTCATTTAAAAAAAGTAAAAGGAAAACCAAAAAAAAAAGGGGGAAATTTTAAACAAAATTTTTGGCCAAAAAATTAAAAAAATTTTTTACCAACTTTTTAAAAAGGGGCCCAAACCAAAAAGTTAATTTGGGTGGGGAATTTCCCAAAATTTTTTTGAAAAGGCCTTTGGAAAGGCTTGGGGCAAATTTGAGGGTTAAACCAAAAAGGCCCCAATCAAATTTAAAAATTTAAAAAAAATTTAAAAATTAAAAAAAAGCGATTACTATGAATATACACTCTATATTTAGAAAGGATCTTTTTAAAGGAAGGAGAAATAATTTTTTAAATAGAATTTAATAAAATTTTTTGCATTTTTTTTAAAGTGGATATTATTATCCCCCTTAAAGGAAATTTTTGTTAAACCGAAAACTTTAAAAATTGGTTTAAATTAACCCCTAATTTAAAATTTTTGGCCATTTTTAAATTTAAAATTCCCCCCGTTTTTAAATTTTAAATTTTAACCCCAAAAAATTTAAAAAAAGTGGAACCCTTTAACATTTTTTTCCTAAAAAAAGCCAGCCTTTTTTAGCAACAACAAAAGACTCTCTTAAAAAGAAGTCAAATAAAAAATTGAGAATTTCAACCAAGGATTAAACAAGGGAAAAAACAAAACCAAAATTTTTTAAAAAGCTATTTGAGGTTCTTTTCAAAAAAAGGCCAAAATTTCTCAAAACAATTTTTGAAAACTTTTAAAAACAAAATTTTTTGGGAAGCCATTCCAAAGAATTTTTAAAAATACCCCAAAACCTTCCTTTACCAATTTTATTAAAATTCCCCAAAAAAGGATTCTACTCTCCAACTCAAAAATAAAAAGTAAGACTTAAAAAGAAAAGGAAAAACAACTAAAGGTAGAAAGAGTGAGGGTTTTTACAAAATCTACATATTGGTTGTCCCGACCATTAAAAATTAATTTAAAGTATATTTAATCAGCCAAATAATATATATCATTTTTTTAAGAGTTGATCTCTCTTGATTCAAGTTTTTTTAACCCCTCTATCCGCATTAAATTCTTCAGTATTTTAAAAAAGGTCGAAAAGGGAGGTTTTAAAAAGGGGTTTTAAAAAGTATAAAAAAAAAAAAGGGAAGAATTAGATCTGGAAATAAGCAGAATTATAAAAGGGAAATTTAAAAAAATATTTTACAATTGGTTTTAAAGAAGCAAAAGATGCTCGAATTTTAATAATTTATTTCGACGAAGTAATCTTCAACCCTTATTTAATATAACTCAAAATTTAGTCTGAAAAGAAAAAAATCTTTAAGCAATGAAGCATAAATCTCAAACCGCCAACAATATCGGCTATATTTTGTATAAGTTTAAACCATACCTCTGAGAGTGTGAAACTGAAACCTTTCTCATTTAAAATATTAGATATCCACAAATTTCTACTTGAGCTTAGGTCTAACAAAGATTAAAAGAGAGTGATAATTTTTATGGGACAAACTTAGATCCTAACATAAAAGCAATAAAATAATAAATATTTGAGGTTGAATTGTTCTTATTATTTAACTGTCGCTATTCGTAATAATTTATTGCATATAAGAGTATTTTGCATATGTTAAAAAACCTTCAGAAAGAAAGTATGGGATGAATATGAACTAGTTACTGTAGATGTAATTTTTACATAGTAAGGAAAGTTTATTAAAAATGTACTGAGTAGGGATTTTATTTTAATCATTTTTAATTCTATTTAGGAAACTACGAGCTTTATATAGGCTTTTTTCCTTGTAAAAAATTTTAGTGTTATTTTTAACTGTAATTGATTAATTTTATGGAACTTTATTAAGATTATCTTATTGCTTACCTTTATTGAGTTTTACTTCTTTTATAAATTTTTATGGCAAATTAATTGCAAATCTTTCTTGAAATGGCATAGCCTCCTTGAAATTAACTTGATTTTAATCTGATAGCAACAATTCCACTTAAGAAATCTACATTGACATTTTGATAATGTTTTTCTTTTTATGCGATAAACTTATTTAAATGCCGCATAATAAGTCTTAATGAAAAAAGGTATACAATGGAGATTAAAATAATTATTCTCATGACACTTAAGAAGCTCGGTTGTCTTTTTTGTGATCTTCATTCAGATCTTTCAATTCACAGTTTATTTTTGAAATTATTAGTTCTGTCTCTAGCTATACTTATGAATTTATTTGTAAAAATATATTTTACGATTAAAAATAAAATCCATTTGAATAAATTTGATAAAGCGGCATTGATAGTTATGTCACAAAAAATAATTATGAAATATTTAAGGAAGATTAAAATATAATAAAGCTCACTATTAGATGAGAATTAATTTAATTAAAGAAAATAATATAGGGTGAATATGAATACATGATCGAGGATCGGTTTAAGTTAAAATAATTAGTTTTTTCTTGGGTTATTTTAATTTTTAAAAAAAAAGTTTTTTTAATTTAATGAAACAAAAATTTAAAACAAATCTAATTAAAAACAAGCTCAACCTCTAAAACTTAAGGGTGACAACTGAGGAGGCAAGCACCTAGATAACAAGGGTACCCTTTTATCAACAGAGACTCTCTTCGAGGCAAGCTCAAAAAATAAAAAATATCTTCCATTTGCGTATTTTTGAACAACACCCAAAAAAGATCTTCAAAAGGACAAGAGAAACCCCTCTGACTAAAACATCCAAAAGGCCCCCCCCCTACTAAAAAACTACTAAAGCGCAACACAAAACAAAAATAACTGATGGATTTTAAAAAGGGAAACATGATGGTAAGCTACCCCCTCATTAAATTTAAAAAATAATGTTTCACTCTAATTTAATATATATCACTTTTCTCCTGTTCTCTATCTTCATTAGGTTTTGCTTACCCTCTATCATGCATTCATACTCATCCTATAATTCCATGGCTATGTAGTCTTCTTCTGTTTGTCCTCTCTTGTTTTTATTATACCTTAGAATTTAATGCAAAATAGGCGGTTGTAGGAAACTGATCTAGTAGAGATCAACCTTAAAAAATTGATTTATAATATATGCTGTTTTAATTATATTATGTTTTTAATTTTTAATAGTGGAACTCATTAACATGAAATCTTCGTGAAGACCCTTGGGTTTTAATTTTTACATCTTTCTATTTTTTATTTATCTTTCAAGTTGGAGAGCGGATTCCTTTTGAATGATATAGTTGCTCAAAGTTGTTTTAGTTCTTGACTATCTTAAATTAATCTGATGTTGCAAAAGTGTTCAATTTTCTGATTTAACTGATTCCTTTCTTGATCTCTGAAATTTGCTTTTCTATTTTTGGTTTGGTTGGTTGCTCTCCTTGTCTTGATTCTTAGCCTTGACGTTTCAATGGTGTCTGAGTACTCTCTTTAAAGCGGCGTTTGGTTTGCTGCTACTGTTATTGTAGTTGTTATTGCTGTTGACTTCCACATTTAAATTTAGAGTTTTCTCATATTAAAACGAATTAAATAAAACAAACCCATTAAGACTCGAACAGCTTCTATTTCAAGAAAAAAATTTTTAATTTTCCTTTAATTCTTCACTATAATTGATGATTTGATTTACAACTCTTAGATAAAGGGTTACTTATTGTTTATGGTTATCTTTTGAAATCCTCTTGGCTAAAAGTTATTTAATGCTCTTTTATATAGTAGATACCGAGGATTGACCATCATTTTTAGTAAGCCAAGAGCTCTACCCTTCGTCTCTAAAATTATTTTTCGTAATTATTTAAGAGATTAGTTGTTTGATGAGGCTCATACATTATCTGCTAAATATTTAATCTTTTATAATAATTTCTCCTTATTAAAGTATGAAGCATGGTGGGCCCTTTATGTATCCCTCACTAACTTTGCTAGATATTTTGAATTAAAGGTGGCAAAGATGTATCTTCTATTGAACATACAGCATTGATTTTCAAAATTTTAAAAAATAATAAACTTTTAACTGTGAGACGTTTAAATTATTCATTGTAGGGACGATTAGGGATATCCAATTAAAGTGACTGTTTTAATAGCAGCACTTAAATCATTTTCAAAACCAGCACTTATCGTACTAGTTGACTTTGGTTTTATATGTTTGTAGGGATACCTTTATTTCAGTGGGCAACCATTTTCAATTAATACCTACTCTTCTGGGTTCTATTTCCTTTGTTTTTTTTTTCCCGGCTATTCCCTTTTGCTCATTGCTATCTCCTTGATCCATTGTTTGTTATGTTTTCATCCTTCGCCTTCGTATTTCCTTCTTTTTTCTTCTGGTTTCTCTTTGACTTCTTCGTCCTTCATTATTCTGGTTTCACTTCTTTCCTCTCTCAATTTGTTTCTCCTTTCTTATTTTTTGTATTTGTTTCTCTTCTTGCAGGTACTTCCTTTTCTATCTTGTGTTCAGCTTGGTACTATTGGGGTTGATTAATATGTTTAAATCCTGTTTATCCTGTGTGCTATCGTGTCTTCTTCTCATGTCCTCCCTTTTTTTTTCCTCATACTCTTGTTTGTCTCTAAAATCTTCTTCATCATTTTTATTTGTCCCAAAATATCAAATTGTTCCTTCTCAAGTCCCATTACCTTTGCTTAGGCTAGTGCTTTCTCACTCATTTTTATGAGTTTTTTCATTTGGTCTTATCCTCTTTCTCTATTATTATATTTCTTTCCCAAGTCTTTCTGCTTTGATGTCTCTTTACTCATTTCATTTTGTAGCGCTCTCATGATTCTCTGTTCCAGTTTGTCCATGTCTGTGTTTATGGTCTTATTTCTCCTTGCTATTATCATTCATAGTCTCGGAGTTTCTAATATGCTCTCTCATTTATTAATTCCTTGCTACTAGTAGTGGTTATCTCGTGCCTTCTTTCTATAGCTTTTTGCTCTTCTGCCTTTGTTCCTATATTTGTCGAACTCATTTATGTTCCTCCATTATTTTGGCCTCCTCCATTTTCTTCTCTTCCTGGTGTGAGTGTAAGTCTCACTTTTAACTTTGTTTCCTTTGGTGGGTTGAAGAGCATACAGATTGTTTATTTATCTTGCTCACTATCTTAGTGAGGTGTCTAGTCTGGATGGATCTATTCCCTTCTTGTTTACTATCTGTATGACTTTGTATAGATCTTTGATTCTGTTTATTTGGTCCAGGTCAGAGTTCATATTTCAAAGCATACTTGGAGATGGTTTATTGATGCTCTCTTCCTTCCGCACGGGCATAGTATGTCCATCTTGGACTCCTTCTTCCCAGGCTTGTAGGATTTGCTGTACTTCTCTCCTGTGTCATTAGCTTGAGGTTTATCTTGTGTCTCCATCTGTTCCATCTGATGTTCATTTCAGCTTCTGTTGGCTGGTTTACATCTGAGAACAGTAGTCTTGGGTCCACGTTGCACCTCTTAGCTAGCTCTTCCCATTCGGGGGATTTTATATTCCCATCTAATGCATTCTCATTTTCAGTGAGTTTATTGTTTAGTAATTTTATTTTTGCCTTTTATTGATTATTTGTTGCTCTGTCTCTCAGTCGTGTTAGGGTCTTCCTTTATCTTAGTGTCTGAAGTCCTTCTGGATCACAAATGGTTTTTCTTCTTTGTTTAATTTGAAAACCCACCTTTTCATTTGTCCCTACTTCTTTCTCCTTGGGTCTGAATCTTTCAAACTTTCTGCTTGTGAATACTCCTTTCTCTTGCATTTAATTTAGTAGTCCTCAATTTGGCTTATCTTGTATCCTACTGCCTCTCCGATTATTGAGGCTATGTGTTTTCTCTATTAGCATTTGCGTGACTTCATGTGTTTTATTGTTGCCCATCTATATTGGGGGTCTGGGTCCAGTTTTATCTTGGAAGTCTTGCGTCGAGCTCCTCCAGTGCTTAGAATAAGGTCTGCTATTTCGTCCTCTACTGTCCTTGGCTCCTCGAGTTACCAGTCCTTGATATTTATTGATCTCTGGAGCCTTCTATGCATCAGTCTTCCCAATGTGTTGGCATTAAGTCGGAGTATCTTGTTTAAAATCTATATATCTTTGGATTTTGTTTGGCTCCAATCTTTAATTTGTCTATTAGTTCTTTATGCTTCGGGTTTGTGCGCTGCTCTTTTTGATATTGTCCGTGTTTTCCATGCTCCAAACAGTTTTAGTGTCGCTGTCCATGTTGTATCTTTCTACTAAAATGCTCTGACCCAGTCGTATGCGCATCCTCTGCACAAGTTTCGTTCTCTTCTCCGTCTACTATCATTTGGAATTTTATTCTTGGTTTATAGGGCCTTCCTGTGTTTGTGTAGTCGGCTAGGAAGTCTGGGTTCCCTATTCTTTTCTAATCGTCCTTTCCATTCTCATTTCATAAGCTCTGACGTGTCTAAGATGGATATCTGTGTTGTGCATTCCTTTTAGTTATTGCTTAATTAGCCAGGTATATTAGTTCTTTTTCCAATCAGACTTCTTCTTCCATTTCTCAAAGTAGTTATTTATTGTTTCCACTGCTTAGAGGCTGTCTGATTGTGAAAATGTTATTTTGAGTGTTTGACCTTTTCTTTTATATCTTTGATTGCTTGGAGTATCGCTATGAGTTCTGCGGTGTTGTTAGACATTTCTTCAACATCTGCTAGGTGGATTTATTTAAGTTCTTTCCCATACATTTTGTCCCAGTTTATAAATGCCGCCGATATGTATGTTTATTGTCCCTCCTTGATGCAGCTTGCATCTGTGAATTAGTTGGTGTCTTGCATCTTTCATAATATCTTCTGTATTGGACATTCATTCATTGTTTCTTTTTCCCTGTCTCTCATTCACAGCCCGCATTTCGCTATTGGATTAATGAGTGAGGTAATAGTCTAGAAAGATCGGGATATCTTTTCTTTCTAATGAGTCTATTGTCCTCTTCATAGCCATTGCTCCTGTGACGTCATCGCATGATTTGAAATAGTTTAGAGGTCCTTAGTCATCTTGTAATTTTGACATTATATTCTCTCTTATTTTTACGAGTTCGTATATAGGTTCTAATCTTAGTAGGCATTCCCACCACCATTCTACTAGATTGGGTTTTGATATGAAGGCTAATTGTGCAGTGATTGGGGTGGCCCTTGTAATAGTTCATCTATATATATTTTGAACAGGTCTGGTGATAGGCTGCAACCTTGCACTACTCCTTTGGTCATGGCTATTATCTTTTCTCCGATTGATATTGTTTCTATATGTAAATCTGATTAATTCTCTCATGAGGTCCATCATTTCTGTCTTGATATATTTTTTGCTCTTTATTTCAGTCTTTTTGGGTATCACTTTTGCATTAAAACATAATCCATCTTGCATCTTTTGCTCCATGGGTTTTTTATTTCTCTCCATTGGATCTTTTTTCTCTTGTCTGGGGATAAGGTAATTTCCTCTTAGGATAGCTTTTATTGTTTCCTTTTTG
This sequence comes from Tetmemena sp. SeJ-2015, assembly GCA_027382625.1. Taxonomy (NCBI): domain Eukaryota; phylum Ciliophora; class Spirotrichea; order Sporadotrichida; family Oxytrichidae; genus Tetmemena; species Tetmemena sp. SeJ-2015. The sequence continues at coordinate 4,927 of JAJKFJ010020627.1, read as the reverse complement.
AGCTATTGTTGTTTGAGTTGCTCCTCTTTATCCTCATGGCGTTGCGGGTTGGATATACTTTAGTGTATCTATTTTCTTGTCTATTATGCTCATGAGCTTATCGTGTTTGACATTGCCATATGCTCAAGTAATATAGCAGAATAGCCAGATCCTCTGATTAGTATCTTTAACCTCTTCTTTTCGAGTGCCTTCTCCTTATAGTTTGCCATTCTTTGGAGTATCGAGTGGTCTTGCGTGGTTCTGCCCTTGGCGAAGCCTGCCGATTCTTCTCTTGTTTGGAATACTTCTGGGGTGTGCTCGTCGATTAGGATTTTAATTGTTTTTTCAATTATTTTGTATGAGATGACTCCTATTGGTCTTACTTCTTTGATAGTTTAGACCTACTGTTTTCCTGTCTTCGAGAATGGGACGAGTCTGCACTAGGTATTTTGAGTAGTCTCCTGTGAGTATCATGTTTGATAGTCTCATTGCCATTTCTGCGTAGCTTGGTCCTTCCATACTTCTTTCCCAAATGTGGTTCTTTTTCCTTTGGCAGTTGGCTATAAAGTGCCACCATAGGTCGGGGGTATTTTCTAGGAGTATTGTCCAAGTTGTGTGGCAGGGCTGTGGGGTTGTGGCAGTTGCATATTAGATATTTTTATCTTGGCGCTTTTTTAAAGGAGTTTGTGAAGAGATCCTATTGCCTTCTGTGGGTTTGTGTTCTCTATTGCTTTGCATACTGCGTCGAAAACTATTTGTGCGAGTTGTTTGATTTCTTTTTTTCCTTAGTCTTTGCTATGAGTGGAGTTACCATTTGTGATAGGCGTCCGCTTTGCTCTTTATTTGATTGTATTCTCCTTCTCCAAATAGGTTGATAATCTTTTGTTCTTGGGTGAGGTTAAAGGAGTGTCGAACTCCTTTGCCCTTGTATACTTAGTTTCCTTGAACGTTGTGTGTATTATATTTGGTACTATTTAGCAAGCGATTTCATTGACTTATATTGGTTAAGCCAGATGTTTCTATTAGTCCTTGAACAGTACTGATTGAACTATCTGCGTCCTTTTGTGTTAGCTGAGTTTCTTCATTAAACTATATAAGTCTTCCTGGTTGATGGAGTGTTAATCTAATTGCTCTAGGTCGTAGTGAAGCAGCTCAGAATATTCAATCCTCCTAGCTTAGATAACTGTTTGGATTTGTTTTGCATCGAGGCCTTCGTGTCAAAGTTTATAGATTTGCTTTGGGTTAACCGGCTTTCTTTCCTTAGTGAACTATTTTCTGAGTGACTCCTCGGGTGATTGCCAGGGCCAACCTTTATCTAGGGCTTTGGCCATTCTGCACTGTTCATCCATAGTTCTCTGATCCCTTTGTTGTCTACCATCATTGTTGGCTGCTCTATTATTATTTGCTCCAATTCAATACCTATTGTGTTGTGGTCAGAGATCTTTAGTTCAATGTTTAATGCTTTGGCTTCCTTTAGGTTAAACGTTCTTTGTGAATATGAAGTTTAGATTTATTTAGTACTCCTCCCTAAATAATTGCTTATCTAGTGTAATCAAAGTTAGAGGTAAATTCATCTAGGTTAAACTTTTTAATTTTATTGCTTAGTTTTCTATTTAGATCACCTATGGACTGTGGAGGTTTTAGTCTTCACTTTTTCTAGATGGAAGATAAAGTCATGGATTGCTAGCAATGTTCTGAGTTATTTGGTGATGGATTTCCATATCCTCCCATTATTAATATTTTGAAGGCTTTCTCTTAGATGTGCTCCTCTTAATTTAATTGTTTATTATTAATATTTTTTTTAGATAACAATGACTGCCGATCCTGAGTTGCCGAACTTCCTAATTAAGAACGCGTTGAGAGTGGCTGCATTAACGAGTATTACTACTCCCCCTCTTTTGTTTCATGATCCTGGGATAGTATCTTACTTGTTTGTGAGATTAGTATGTGCCAACCTTCTCTTCTCAGTTACTTGTGATATGTTCTTGTTCTATCCCAAGATTTAGTCTCTGTGAGCACTATAATATTCTTGAAATTTAAGCTGAAAAGAGAGGAATTTTTGGTTTTTTTGTCGAAAAAAAGTTCCCCTCTTTTTGCGTTCCCTGCTTCCCTCTTCGGGTTTTTAACTTATGAGGCTTTTTTTAAAATTTCTGGTTGTTAAACACTTATTTTGTAGTATTTAAATAAGGCTTTTATTAAAAATCTTTGCTCAAGGAGCCCCCGCCCATTGTAAAAAGTTAAAAGCAAGATTTCTCACAAGAAAGAATCCTATTTCCTCCCTTAGATGTTCATGTTGATAGAAAGATTAAAAGGTAAACTGAAATGATTTAAAACTTAGAAACTTAGGGTGCATGTAATTCCAAATGAAAAAATGAAAAGCGGTGCATTTCTAATCAATATATAAAAGTTTAAAGGGTAACAAATGTTTTTGTGTAGGGGGAAAAGCTTTAGAATATAGATGCAACACACAAACCATCAAACTTAAAAAATATGGATAGAATAAAACTAAAGAATTGCTGCACTCTCTAATTCTTGTCCCATTAAATTTAAAATGATTAATTAAAATACCGAACTGTATATTTATATATCACTTTTCTGAGTTAAGCTTAATTTATCTAAGTTATAACAACCTTCTATTACGAAAAAAATTCTGAGGTATATTGGCTTGCGTTCTAAGCTGGATTAACGAGATGTCCGCTACGATTTTCGAGTCTTCTTTCGTTGTAGTTCCCCTCATGTTTTGTGTTACAACAGTGCTTCTCTCTGAGAGTTTCTTGAACCTATTGGCTTTTCTCGTCAATAACAATTCTGTGTTGGGCCAAATTAAAGTTCACTTATTTTTAGTATGCTTAAAAGTCTTTTATTATATCGATCTTTGATCTGGTTCGCCTTTGTTAAGTTAAAAGAATAGGTTTTTATCTGGATAGAATTTTAGTAATGGGCCTAGTCATTCTTTTAAGCTCCCTCTTAGATGTTAGCATGTGGATGATATGTATAAGCTTAATGTGAATTAGGTGGATTAACTTAAAGGGTTTAAATTAGATTAACTTAGGGGTGCTATGTGAATTGTATGAATAATGGTGAATAAGAGCTTGCTAAGCTATTTCTAATTTGCAGTATAAGTATAATAAGTGTTATAAGGGTTAGATTTTTTCTAAGATGGGTATTTTGTGTAGGTGGTTTCAATAAGGATTTAGAAATCATAGGGACGTCAACATCACACTACCATCTAACCTTAAAAATCTACTTATTTATTTTAAGCATAAGGTTATAGTTATTAGCTTTCCGCGTAAGATAGTGGCAAGCATTATGCTTCCTTTATATAATTAAGTTTTAAGACATTGAAAGCTATAAGATATTCTCCTTTGGATTTATTTGTTCAAATCATCCTTATATTAGTGAGGAACCTATTAAAGAGGCCATACTACTGTGTGGGGGATATCGCTTATATTCTAGCTGCACATCTAGAGTTGATTTCATTGAGGAATTTTTTGAATCCATCCTCTTCTGAAATGGAACATCATGATACGTTTGCAGCCGAGTAAATAGGTTCAAGTGATTCTGTTGCTTCAGTGTTCATAAATTACAGTTCATCGTTGAGATTGTTATACTCCGTCTACTATTATTCTCTAATGTTAGCATAACTAGAATTAGATTCAAGGGTAATTTATGCGGTAGGCGCTTTAATAAACACCTCTTCGATGGGGAAAGAGATAGGATTTTAACATCAAAACTCGAAAGATCGCTGGGCTATTTTTTCAGTCTTAATGCTAGTGCTAGAAGTTTCCTTGAAAACTGAGTTTGCCGTCGAGAGAACAACGTTGACGTCAGTCCACTTTGCAGAAGTGAAATACAAGTGTATACTTTTTAATTCTCAAGCCTCAAAAAATGATCAACCCTTATGGGAAAGAATAGATTTTTGATCAAAGACCGAAGATCGCTGGGCTATTTTTTCAGTCTAATGCTAGAAGTTTCCTTGGAAAAGCTGAGTTTGCCTGTCGAGAGAAAAGTGCAGTCAGTCCACTTGCAGAAGTGAAAAAACAAGTGTAAACATTTTAATTCTCAAAGCCTCAAAAATGATCGATCACCTTATGGAAAGAATAGATTTGAAGATCAAAGATCGAAGATCGCATGGGCTATTTTTCAGATCTGAATGCTTAGAAGTTTCCTTGAAAACTGATTTGCCTGTTCGAGAGAAAAGTGAGTCATCCACTTTGCCAGAATTTAAAAACAAGTGTATACAATTTTTAATTCTCAAGCCTCAAAAACTGATCCACCTTATGGAAAGACATAGATTAAGCATCTATAAAGATCGAAGATATCGCTGGGCTATTTTTCAGATTTTAATGCTAAGAAGTTTCCTTGAAAACTATTTCCCTGTCGAGAGAAAAGTGAGCATCCATTTTTGCAAAATTTTTAAAAACAAGTGTATACTTTTTTAATTCTAAACCCCCAAAAAATGATCACCTTATGGAAAGAATAGTTTTAAGACAAAAGATCGAAGTCGCTGGGCTATTTTTCAGATTTTAATGCAGAAGTTTTCCTTGAAAACGATTTTGCCTGTCGAGAGAAAAGTGAGTAGCCACTTTCCCAAATTAAAAACAAGGTTACATTTTAATTCTAAACCCCCAAAAAAATGATCCCCTTTATGGGAAAAAATAGATTTAAAGATAAAGATCGAAGACGCTGGCTTTTTTTTTTAAAATCTTATGCTAGAATTTTTCCCTTTGAAAACTGATTTTTGCCTGCGAGGGGAAAAAGTGAGCAGCCACTTTGCAAAAGTAAAAAAATTTACATTTTAATTCTCAAGCCCAAAAATTGATCACTTATGGGAAAGAAAAATTTTTAAGATCAAAGATCGAAATCGCGGGGTTTTTTTTCAGATTTTAATGCTAGATTTTTCCCTTGAAAATGAGTTTGCCTGTCGAGAAAAAGTGAGTCGATTTTC
>JAJKFJ010020626.1:0-52524 GCA_027382625.1 Tetmemena sp. SeJ-2015 | reverse complement strand
TTGCATTTACCTTCAATTATAACTAAAGTATAGTTTATAACTTCCCTTACTTTTATACTTTGATAATTTTCAAGGGTCTTTAATTATAATGCGCTAGATTTAATTAAATTATTTAAGCCTCTCTCTCTCTTAATTAATTTTGGAGGAGAAGGCAACTTATTACCTTATGAACGTTTTTCTTTTTTTTGTTTGATTAGAGATTTTTTAATGTTTTTTTGGGGGGGGCCTTTCCTCGACAGTAAAATTTTATAATGAAAAAAAGTAAGTAAAAAATATGTTTATAGGATAATTTTCGCTCCTGAATCTGATTCTTCCAATTAGAGAGGCCTATTCGAACATCTAAGGCCTCAAATTTTAATCCTAATTCAGTCAGCTTGAGGTCAGCTGCACCTAAACAAAATCTATATTTTTAGCTATTTTTTATCTATTGTAAAATAAATTTAAAGCCCTGTTTTGAAATAGAGCAATATTTTTACATAACAAAAATTTAATTCATGAAAAAGGGGCTAATGCTACAATTTTTCAGCTCTACTTCTTTGTACTTATAGCTGAAGCATGTTATTTTTCAAAAAATATTGCTCTATTTCAAAACAGGGCTTTAAATTTATTTTACAATAGATAAAAAATAGCTAAAAATATAGAATTTGTTTAGGTGACTGAATTAGGATTAAAATTTGATGCCTTAGATGTTCGAATAGGCCTCTCTAATTGGAAGAATCAGATTCAGGAGCGAAAATTATCCTATAAACATATTTTTTACTTACTTTTTTTCATTATAAAATTTTACTGTCGAGGAAAGGCCCCCCCCGTTTTTTGCTTTACTTTTTATTGAAATTTTTGGTGAGACATCTTCTTTTTGTCTATGATTCATGTCTACTTCTTCAAACCCTGAAACTAATTTGAATTTATAAGCAAGTATAATAGAAATTGATAATTTTGTGGTCGGAATTTGGCTTTTCAGCTCTTCTTCTATAAAATGAGAGGAGGATATGCGGCCTGAATCTGCTTTCCTCCTCCTTTTCTAAAGTTGAGCTGACTCTAGCTCAGAGGGAGTGGTTTTTGTTCGCCTGAGGTGTCATCTACTTGATTGAATGTCCAAATTAGCGGAGGCATCCTTGCTGCTGCTTAAGTTTCAATATGCCTAATTTACCTCTATGAGGTTATCATACTTTATTTTTCCGAAAATTTGTTGAATTGGCCAGCCCAATTCTGATCATGATCTAACAAAAATAACCTATTTCTTTCAAACATTAAAAAGAAGTAACCTATAATAATTTATAGCATAAATATAGCTTAAAATTCTATAGTGTGCTTAAATCTTTTTAGAATTCAGAGTTTTAAATAAGCTAGTGATGAGTACGAGCGAAGCAAAATGGAAAAAGAAAAATACCAATACTTTGAGAATTTTAAAAGTTTAATAAACAGCTTTGGAAATTCTCAGTGCTTTATTTATTTAGCTGGACTTATAAGAAGGATTCTTATTAAAATTATTAAAACTATGTATTTAACAATGAAAACAATTATAAATTTTAATATAGATATTTTATTGTAGAAAATAAATTTTATTCATATTACATGCTATGATCAATTAATATATTTATAACATAGAATTCAAATATAAAGTGATCTAATTGAGTCTTATCTGATTACATATCAATATCTGATTACATATGAGACTAATTTTGATCAGAATATTCTGATGGCGGTTTAAAATTTCTGGAACTCTAATTAATTGAGTCTAAAAAAGATTCTCGGGAATTCTTCTAGCAGAAATATTTTCAGCCGACTATTAATTATCTAAATTTGCAGAACTTAAGCTCTCTAAGCAACATATTCTATTCTCAGCTCCTAATTAAGAATAGTTTCTACAAAGATATTTTTTTTAAAATAGTAATTAAATAGTCATTTCCTGGAAAGAATTGAGAGTAGAATAAAAAGTCATTTTCATTTTGCTATTGCTGGCTTTAGTAATAGTCCTCATAAAAAGAGGGAAAAATATTTAGAATAAAATTATTTAGATGAGGGGAAATTTGAATGCAGATTGTTTTCTCCATTTTTATTGAAACTTAAATGTAGATTTTGAGCGCCTAGTTCATGGAATACTTGAACATTGAATTCATATTTGCAGTGAAATAATCCTGAAGATTAGTAGATATCGTTAAAACCAATAGATTACTTCCAATCTATCATCTTATTTAAGAAATTATTTACATACATAATGATGACAATGATGATTAAAAAAATAGACAACAATTGTTAAACTTTAAATAATTAATTGTCTCTCTTAGAAATTTGAGTATTTAGACCTCGATTTTGCTTATTATAATAATTATTATTATTTATACAGTTTATATTTTTAAGCTATTTTAAATGACTAGTTTTAGTTAAAAATTTAGCTTGGTTTTATGGGTGGATGGATACCAACAAGAAATGGAGGATCGCTAATATGGTTTCTCATACGATGATAGGATGATGGACCAAGCCAGAGAGTAAGTAAGAAAACAGGACTATCTCTCATTTCAATATTATCTTAACTAAGTAGAGATTTCGAATAGAGAATTAATATAACTCTTATTACTTCTAAAATTTAAAACAAAAGCGATATCTTAATATTTTTACTCAAGATAGTGAGAGTCTCCCTTTTTAAACTGGAAATATTAAATATTTTTGCAATAGTCTGTCTTAATTAAATTAAGACTTTAATCTTTTGGTTATCTATTTTCCCTCTCTGGGATTGCTTATTTGTTTTTAAAATAATTATCTTGTTCCTCATGGGAGAGATTGGCTAATCTGTTTGGAAATGAGAATCTTCAGAAGTCTTTTAATTTTTGACCATTAAATTTGGCAGAGCCGCGTTTGTCTTTATGTATTAGCTAAATTTGCTAAAATAATAAGATTATGATATCTCAAACTATGTAATTTCAAAATGTAATACTATTAATACAGTTTCTCAAAATTGTTAATATATTATAGTTAAGAATTTAATAAAAAGAGAATTAAATAAGATATTAAATTAAAATGGAATAAATCAGTGTCATTGAAGTGGGTCCAATTTAAATATTTATTATACCATTCGATTCAGCAAGAAATTCTAAGAAAATTTTATCCTTCTTGCAACTTTAGTGTGGGAGTGCTCAGTCAAGAGTTATAAAAGACACAAGTTTTCATGAAGATAATGATGAGAATGAAGAGTGTGTGTGTGGGTCAAATCTGATTGCTGAGAGGTGATGCGAAGATGATTAAAGAAGAATATTAATTTTTGATAAGCTATCGAACAAACTTCGAATCAGGGTTGAATCTGCGATTTCAACTGTCACTATTTTGCAACTCTTTTTTTATTATTTTCATCAATCACCGATTTTAATTAAAATTCCTTCTATATTCGCATTATTATATTTTTAAGCAGCAACAATAAACAGATGAAGAGCTTGGGCTTAGCATAAAATTAAATAAATGTAAAAGAATAACTTAAAAGTTTATAACAATTTAAAGTGTGCTTTTAAACTGAGGGATTCATCTTATCCTTAAATTTCAGCTGAGGAAATACTTCTAAATTAAAATTTTTCCTACTCTATCTCTGTCGATAGCTTATACTTATAATTTGAATGGTTTACAAATGATTTTGCAAAATTTTAAAGTTTAAAAATAAAAATTAAATGAATTAATTTATGCACCATAAATTTGTCTTTTAGTAATTAAAAAAATTTTGAACAATATAATTTTTTGTGTCAAACTTTAATTAGACAAATTGTAATTTATTTATTTTAATTTTTACCTGAAAAAAAACCAAAAAAGTGCACTTATTTTTTCACCTTATTAGATAGAAATGCTAATTTAATTTCTTAATATTCTAAAAAGAAATTCGGAACTATTATCGCTCGTTTATGTCTTTAATTGCTTTTACTTGCAATAATAATTATATCCTTATTACACAAAAATTGAATGCTATTTTTCTTTTAAAAAAAACTTTAGCATTAAAAATTGAGTTTCATTATTATTTTTTAGTCTTAAAATATTATCATTGCTTCAGGAAGGGAATCTCTGAAGCCACCATTAAGGCAGCTTGTAATCTAATTTTTATAAAATCGGGAAGATGCATTATAAAGTCTTTAGTCAAAGATTTACAGGACAGCATGCTCTGAGTAGTTTCTTTCTTTGGGCATTCATTTTAAATACTAAACTATTAAAACTAGGAATTCCTCCTCCCAAACAGATACTAATTTATTCCAAAGCACTCTGATGAAAGGCTCGGACAAAAGAGTTTTAAAACTTTTCTTCGTGGGTGAATCAAAGAAGCTATTGTTTATCTGACTTTTATAGCTCAAGCCTTTGTCAGCTAGCGCTCTCCTCAGCTCCCTCTGATTCTATAAAGCTCTATCTTTCAAACTAAAATAAATAATTTCAGATTGAGAGCCCCGAATCTGGTTGGGAAAATAAGAGTCAGCAACCACTAAAGATACTCTGAGCAAGTCATAATAATTAAATACTATTACTGTTCAATTATTTTTAGCAATCTGTTTTGATTATAGATTGAGCATAATCCAGAACTAAGGGTACTAAAAAGTCTAGATCTTTCTCTAGCACCCTCTTGTAGATCCAAGTTTGGTCTGATTGCTTGAGATCTCTGTGTTTTTTGAACTCCTTAATTGTTTAATTGGTACTAAGATGCTTGAAAAAGTCTGCTCTTAGGCAAACTCTTAATTAAATCTTGCTTGCTTTTAATTAAGAGTGCTAAAAGGTTTAGGACCTAAAACTTCAGAGCAATCTAAAACTAATGATAAATCTTTTGTAGGCGATTTCTTTCTTTATTTTGAAATTATTGTTTGAATCTGATAATGAGAACTCCGATTAGGGACTACCTGAGTCATTAGAAGTGCTTTGTACGGACTATTCTATCTCGAGATCTTAGTTTTCCCAAAGTATGTCTTAAGAAGGAGAAACTGAAGAATATTAGTTTAGGTCAAAAGTAGGAAAATTTAATTCAAAATAAGAATTAGAATTTTATTTAGTCTTACAAATAAAATTCAACATCGGCTTTTTTTACAATTTAGATGGAGAAATAAGGTGTTTTTTTTTTTTTTAAAAAAAACAAACATAATCAATCTGAAATAAAGATAGGCTTAGAAGTCGAGAATAAAATTGTGAAGAAAAAGTTTTGTAATTCAAGCTTATTTTCAAAAAATTAATGAGTATACAAAAATATAATCATTAACAATTCTCTCAGTAGAAATTCCACAATTTTGCTTGGGTCTATTAATTTTTCTTTTACCATCTTTTGAACTTCAGGTTGTATGAATACTGAATAAAGATTACAATAGATAGCATATGAAATTGAAAAATAGCTAATTAGTTTTATTTCTTCTATTTAAATACAATACTATAGAAAATTTTCAATAATTACATTTGATATCTCCCTCTTTTATCATGATTATTCTGAAGGACTTTAAAATATTTTTATACAAAATTATGGCTGAAATAATGAGAAGAAAAAAAAATAATTCTTCCTTAACTATCAAATATATACATTTAATTAGGCTTTGATTTTTCTTTTAAAAATATTTTGTGAGAGAAAAAGAATAAATAGATATTTATAGACTTTAAGAAATAAGAGGAGATATTAAAAAAAGTTATTTCAAACTGATGTCATCTAAATTATATAGAAAAGGTAATCACAATTAAAATATTATAATTAACCCTAATATAAATTCTTACTTTAATAGCATATATATATCTTTTTATAGTTTGTAAATTTGTAGTCCTTTGCTGGCATATTCTATTGTGGAGAGAGTAAAACTAATCCTGGGAGTCTGGAATATTTATTCTCGCAGACTTTGGATAATATGAGTCTAGCTGATGCAGATCAGGAGCGTCAAAAGGAAAAGAAGAAGGCTGCAAGATGCCTTCCCCACACCATCCAGACTAATGCCGAGATGCCGATACCTCAAAAGGTTAGACAAATAAAGTTTACTTTAATAAAATAGAAAGCTTCACTATCAGAAGAAAATTCAGTTTATCATGAAAATTAATTTTTTAAAAAGAAAATTTAATAAATTAGTTAGTAATAAATAGCTTACCTCATATTTAAATTCTCAAAATGATGAGTGAATTTGTCATCAATAAAATAAGAGGCAATTTTCTGAAGGAAAAAATAAACTTTGAGATTCTCTTTTTTTCACATTATTTTATATTTTGAAATTTAATATCTTTAGGACTTGAGTCATTTAAAAAGTTTTAAAAATTTAAATTTTCCTCTAAAACTTTCAATACCTTTTACTAGACTATACTATAATGTATACATTCGAGCTATGTGATGAAGAGCTCTAATTTTCATCATCCACATACACGTTCGAGGTTTTATATAGTTAATAACAACTAAATTAAAATTTGTGATTTTCTAAAATGATAAATTGGGGTGCGACTTCGTGGCAGTTTAAATGATAAATTTAGCCCTGATCTACAGCTTGCTCGATAGTTCATTGAAAATTACTATGAGTACCTTCTTTAATAATCTTCACAGCACTCCTAAGCAGAGAGATATGATGAGTTCAAGAACAAATTTCGCAATATTAAACTTTAGTTAAAATTTTGTCTCTGAAAACTATGGACTGAGCACTCCCACCTAAAAGTTGCAAGAATATAAAGCTCGAAAAATTTTATGCTTTATCGTATTCCTTAATATCTTATTTATTAAATTCTTAGCTATAATAAACTGGATTAATTTCTGAGAAGTATTTGGCGAATCGAAGAAAAAATTTATTAATTTTCCTAAAGCAACTACTTTATTTAAGTATTTTTAGATTTGTCTTTATAATTATATAAATACGAGAGATTTACTTCAAAGAAGTACTTAACTATAAATCAAACCTAATCAAAATCAGTAGACTTGAGTTTGAATTATTACTAATCTTTTGTTTTTATCTTGTCTTTATTCCTCGTTTTTGTTTTTTGTTAACTATCTATAAATATTAAGGGAAATAAATAAATCCTTTAAGGTTTATGAACCTAGGTGAAGTCTCTAATTAAGTTTTTGAGGTCGTGGACTGCAAGTTTGAAATTCCATCACCAACCACTCTAAGTACCAATCATTAACTTCTGCATCGTGGAGTAAGTTGAGAAAAATGAGATGGCTTCAGTCTGTAACCACAGTCTGAATTAGACTTTAAATGAATATCTTCAAGATTCATAGCAGTGCAGTTGCCCATGAATGTTATCTCCATAATGAAGCAGGTTAGGAGGGTCAGAAGGAGGCCATTAACCTTATTTATCAATCCAGTGTGCAACTCTCTTCTTCTGGCCTTCACGGCGGACTCCTTACTACACAAGCAAACTTTTGTCACTTCATAAATCCTAGATTTATACTTTCTAATTTAATAATTTTTCTGTGAACTAAATTTTTCTTTTCTTTTCTTTGATTTTTTTCTACTTTAAATTTCTAAAGTTAAAGCGGCAAGTTCATTTTACGCATTTGGACGTCTTCCTAAAGGCTTGTTGCTTACACTAGGAGGGAAATTATCTATAATACTTTGGGCCAGTAAAAGTCTGTTTTTGTATTTATTGTTTTCATTTTCCAAAATGTCATGAGAGATCTTCTTAATACAATTTAAAAAATTAAGTGATATCAATGAGATCATAATAATTATAATGATCTGACACAGAGTGGAGTAGAGCTGAATATTTTATGATACTTTTTTAGCTCAAATAAAACCAAAATACAAATATACAGCTTCTACTTAATCGACCCATACTATCTCTCGGTCTTGAGAGTATTTATTCCACAGACTGACGAAAAGTTCTTTGCCCACAAATGTATTTAAGAATTTTGATTCAGAAACATCTTTGAAATTTTTGTTGCTTATGACCTCCTCGAAGAGCTTTTTTTCTGATTTAGACTTCCAATTAATTTCGGAAAGTAAATTCTTCAGATGTTTATTTATCTTAGAAGATTAGCTTTTAGGGTTTCCTTTCAACCTATATTTCCCTGGGAATCAAAACTATTGTTCTAAAATAAAAAAGAAATATTATAAAAAAACTTGAAAACATAATTTTGTTACTTATCCTATTCTAAAATAAGGGTTTTCATTATTGACTATCTTTAGTAATCAATTCAATTGATTTTTAGTGTTAGTCTTAAATTAATCCTATTTGTCTTCTTTTTTAAAACTCTTTTTAGTATAAAATTTTTTTAATATTCTGAAAATTAATGATATTTTATTTATAAATTTGAAGCTTTAAAATATGTAGGAGAGGAAAAGTATGACACTCGTCATTTGCTAGTACTAAGATTCTTTCTGCTAGTCCTAAGATTCATTCTGCTAGTAATAAAAATATGCTAAGTCTTATTCAAATATTCCTCCAAGTGTGACTTGCAAGCTTCGATAAATATTTATTGGTAGTTCTTATTGAAAATAAAACTTTCTGGCGGGGATAAATTAACTATAATGCTAAAATGCTGTAGTTTAATTCATTAATTTCTAATAAAATATATCTTAAAATATCATCTATCTGGTTGATATTTATTGCAGAGCTTTTCATAATTAATAAGTTAAAATTAAACACATAGGATGAAAATTTAATGAAAAAGCATTTATGATAAATTAATTTCTTGAATAAATTAAAAAAAAAGTTCATAAGATCTGTAATTTGTATTTATTTAATCTTTAAAACTTTTTTAAAAAAATTAAAAATCATTATTGAAAATATAAAGTTATAATATTTATCATCTCCCTTTTAACTTTTACTCGCCCACATCAATTCTGATTTATTTCTTTTTCTTTTTTTATATTCTTTGTCAAAGTTATCTTGCTTTATAAGATGCTTAAAGAAATCCTCTCTCAACAAATCGAAAAATCTTGTCAGATGCCACTCGAAGCCTTTTCTAAAATATAACTTTTGGACTATTATAAATTAATAAAGAATGTGTTAAAAAATAATTCCTCTCATTTTTAAAATGAAAAAAGGATTCGCCCTTTAATAAAAAATAAAAAAGTTTATCAAATTGCAAGTTTAAAGTAAACTTCTTCTTTCTTTGTTTAGAACTCATATAAAATAAATATAAAATTAAATAAAAATTTTGTGCTCATAAGTACTTTACCTTAAGCGGCTTTAATATAATTTATTGTATTGAAAATAAAATTTAGTATTCCTACTAGTTTAATTTAAGCTTAATTTTGAAAAATACTTCTCAACATCTAAAATAAGCATTGTTTTTAATTAATTTGAAGCCTTTAGGTCTCTTAATAAGTTTTTAAGGAAGACCTTAAGGCTAGTTAGCAACAGAGACATGATTTTGTTTTTTTTGTTTACGAATGAGAGTTTTTTCTCTTTGATTTGATTTTTCCTTTTCTGCCAACTCAGATTCAAACTCTGAATCTTCTTGGTAAATAAAGTCTTTTTCCTCCTCCTCTATTAAATGAGAAGACAAGGAGGCGGCGCTATTATTCGCACTTGTTTTTTGTCTTTTCTAAATGTGTTGTGAATCTTAACTTAAAGAAGAAGTGGCTTTTCTAGTTCGTTTGAGGCGACTTCTCTTGCTTGATTCATTATTGATGATAGAGGAGTCGCCATTGCTATTAGCTTAAGTTTCATCATGAATCTCAACTTAACTATTTAGGGATGCACTCCTTTTTTAGGGATGCTGATAGCTACTCTATTCACTCTCACTATCTATTTCAAAAACGAATAAGAAATACATAAAAGATATTTTAATTTCAAAATTTTTTTAAATTATCCATCAAAATTGAATGATAAATTAATCTATGAATTCAAGTTATTAAAATGAAATTATAATGTCTAATCTTAACATGCATAATTCTAGATTTAACTGCAATTATACTATCATATTGATTAAGAAATAGGAGAGATATAGGTGAGTTATAGTAAAAATAGCAATAAAATCAGAATTTATTCATGATCAAAATATTTTCTTAAACACGATAAGCTAATAATTTTCTATAAAAACACTTAGCAGAGCATTGCTTTATAATATTGAAAGCATATATAAATTAACGTTATTAAAATTTTAGAATTTAGTATGAAAGCTTAATGATATGTTTAGTCGATTTTTACTTCTACTTTAAATTTGGATAAAATATGTATTCTAGTTTTTTTTTATAAAAAAAAGTGATTTCTTTATTTCTCTAAACAAAATAATAAAAAAATTTGAATTTCATTTTAAAGAATTTATTTCCTTTTCTCCTTACGACCCAATTATTCCAGCATTTATTTGTGATTGATTATACTCAGCAATTTCTGTCAGTGAATAGAATTTTTTCTCTTATTGGTCAATAATTAAGGATGATGCCTCAGTTGAATTCTATTGATGACAGAATTCCCCATTCTATCTATTCAGGGGATCATTTGACAATTTTATAAGACCTTTTAAAATATCTTAGCAGGTCTTAAACTTAGCACTGTCTTGATCTTTAAATCCAGCTAAGATTATATTTTTAAAAATATTTTTTATCAAAAGTAAAAAGAAGTGACCCTGAATGGAGTCAGGTGGCATTTAGGAGTCTCTAAGAATTTAATCTTGAAAAGTTTGAATTTGCTGTTCTTTTAGCGAGGGTATATATTAAACATAAAAATCCTTATTTAACAATGAACAATTAATTTTAGGGGAAATGTAAGATCTGATGATTCGTTCCACCATTTTTAATTGTATCTTAAAATGGAGATTAAGGCTCTCGAGCTAATTTTGTTTGAAGATTATCAGAATTGCAGCTAAAAGGTGCTATAGGTGGTGGAAAATTATGCTAGTTTCTCATATCTCTATCATTAATCATCTTAATTTGAAAGAAGATTAATTAAAACAAAAATGCACTGCTTACATTACTCTAAAAACTCGCATACTAAATCATTTTCTTTCTATGTTATTTGAGGATATGCTTTATAAATTATCTTAAATGAATAAAAAATAGTAGTTTAAGTAAATTTTTCATGCTTTTATTATAGTATTTACCTAATTTTGCATATTTTTGTTAAAATTTGAGACTATTATATATCCTCCTCCTTTATATTTAGGCATTTATTTATAATTGGAACTAAAATAATTGAATAAGAATTATTTTATGAACAAATATGACATAGTTAATTAAAACATGTGATCATATCATTTAAATAGTTTAGTATTATCTTAGTACCTATGGGAGAAAGCTTTGAGGGAGTTTCCTCAACTAGGTTTGAAGAATGAGCACTAGAAGAATAATAGATTAGGTCTAAATCCGCAAAATTTATTCAATAACTGATATTTAATTATTTTAAATATAAAAGTGACCTCTAAAAGAAAAGTCAGAAAATCAGTTTTAAAACATCAAATTTGAAAAAATAAGACCATGAACTGATATTATACGTTCAGCCCCGATTTTTCACTACTGGCTAGGAAGCCAGCTTGCCCACTGTTTTTAGTCTTTTTACTGAACTTTAGAGAAGTGCCTTCATACCCATCCATAATTGGCATGTTCAAATCCATAAATTTCCCTAAAATTGTGGGATTTAATAAAGTAAAATTACCTTTTTTTGACATTTATGTAGCAATACTCGGCCGACAAGGAGCGCTTACAGTACCAAGTTTTAACCCAGATGGCAACTGCTTCGTCCTCGTTCGTCCAGGCTTTACAGAAGGAAACTGAAAAGTTTTTGAAAAAACGGGGCTGAACGGATAATATTTAATAAAATTTATGTAAACTTCTAGTAATTAAAATATAATTAAAGAGGAACAAAGTAATCATCATTTAGATAGAGAAATCATAATCAAAATCTAGATTTGCATAGACTTGCTAAGAAATAGATTTATTTTGTAAGAAGAAACCTTTATTTTAGTTAATCTTAAGACTTTATATTTTTAATTATTCACTTTACTCTTTTCTTCAAAAGATATTTTTTAATAAAAGCCACTCTAAAGCTAACCAATAAATTCTGATTCATCTTGATAAAATTATAGTTTGTCTCTTCTTGAAAATAAAAGAAGGGAAATCATATATTTTGGAAGATTGAGAGGTAAAGATAGGAAAGGTACTATTAAAAGAAAATAAATATAATATTTCATAACATTTTTTCCCTTCTAAAAAGCTAACAAATTTTTTTTCTTCTAACTTTTCGGAGCTTTGACTTTAGTGAAATTGACTAAATAAATTAGAGGATATTAAAAGAAAGATATTTCTAACTGAAGAAATTTTAATTATCTTGAATTAACCCTAATGTAAGCTTAAATTTTTAATACATTTTTTATAGTTTGTAAATTTGTAGTCCTTTGCTGGTATATTCTATTGTCGAGAAAGTAAAACTAATCCTGGGAGTCTGAAATATTTATTCTCGCAGACTTTAGATAATATGAGTCCAGCTGATGCGGATCAGGAGCGGCAAAAGGAAAAGAAAAAGGCTGCTAGATGCCTTCCCCACACCATCCAGACTAATACCGAGATGCCGATACCTCAAAGGGTTAGACAAATAAAGTAGTAATTTAATAAAATAATTTAATTTTAATTTAATTATTTAATTTATTAGGAATTAAACACCCCTAATAGGCATATAATAACTCAATCGATTTAGAGTTAATTCACAGGCGTAACAACCTTGATCTGTTGTGCAACGTCACCGTGAAAGCCGATCGTCAAATAAAATAAAAATATAAGAAAATTTAATTTGACCCATGATAATAAATTAATTTATCCTATATCTTCGTTTAATACTTTAGGCTAATATAAATTATTTAATTCTATTTAATTAATCTTACATTTTTTATAATGCTTTTTGTCCCCTTTTAAAAAATGATATTCTCAAATCAAGTTTAAATTTACATGATGATTAAATTGCATAAATTTTGATCTTATTTTAAAAATAAAATCTGACTAATTTAAGTGATGAATTAAATCTTTAATAAATTATGATAAGGTTCCGAGTCCGAAGAAAATAAATCAGAGGTTTTTGGATTCTAAAAGAATTTAAGAGAATAAGCGGAAGATTACAAAATCATCGGCACTCTTTAAAAATTAATCGGTGTCTATGAATGGGAAGAAGTCATCGTCGGAGGAGGAGAGAGAATGCTCTTGGCTGAACATTAGATAAATAATAATAATATTATCAAGCTACACTTTGAATCATCAGATAGAGACTGCAAATGATTCTGTTTATTAGGGAACTTAAAGCCAAAAAATTAGGGAACCTTTTATTTTTTCATACTACTTGAATAGTTACCCAATTATTTCACTATTTTGTCCAACATATTAAGAATTTACATGAAAATTCGAAATTAAAAAATAGATAGAGTTCTTTCACATTCGATAAGTCTGACGATATCAGCTCAATGGGAAGGAGGAAGGAAGGAAATAGGAATTTGTTTACAAGAAGTATTTTACTTATCAATTTGAAAATGTAGTTAGGTAAATTAGGAAGATCATAGTTAAGACTTAGATTATTGTCAATATTATATGGAAAAATCACAATGTAAGATGAATCAGATTAAGTTTATTAAATTAATGACCATTTATTTATTCTATTTATAAATAATTTTCAAGTAAGAAAAAAATATATAAAATTGGAATTGTTAATTCTAATTTCAGCGCTTTTAATAGACATCAATTCGAATATATTTTTTTTAGTTTAAGAATTTTTAAAATATAAACTAAAGTATTGAAGGAAATAAAGTACTAAATAGCTCGTAATTAAACTCGATTGATTGGAAAATTGTCACAACAAAGAAGAACTTTATTAACTGATATAATTACACCTTTTTGTTAATTGTTGATATTTTAATATTTCTTCTATACTAGATTTAAATGATTCAAATAAATTAAAGTTTCGAGTCTCAAATAATTCGATTAAACTCCAATCCAAAAAATAATTTTCATCTTAATTCTATCTAGCTTCAATTATATTAGTGAATATGCGGATCTCACCAATTTGCTAGCGAAACGCTAGTGGCTGTAGGGTTTGTGATTAATTAGTACTAGGCTTCGAAATAAAAGATTATAATTGATTATAAGATGAAGCAAAAAACACACATATTCATATTTGTCAGTTGAATTAATTAAACACCTAGCAGTTAATTCGGTCTTAAACCCAAACAGTCCCTAGCTCTGCTCGCGCTCCTTGGCTTGGCTAAGTTTGCAAGCGGCGCCAACGTCTTCGGAGATACCGAGGATGAGTTTTATTTTAGATATTTCTACTTATTTTGTTTTAATAAGTTCAAAAGATTCCTTACATACTTATTAAATATGAGTTATTAGTTTAAATTTTCTTAAACTTTGACTTCACTCACGTACCTGCAAGAAGAAATCTGGGGCAATCGGCGTCACTCACAGTCACTGCATCTGGTCGCACAAGCACTGTGACTTCATATTTATCTCATCCCTTTTTCAAATTCGCATTAATTCATTCTCATTAAAAGTCGTTGGTAATTTGTTTTTTATAAAAATATAATAAATAATCATAGGGAAAAAACTTAATAAATTAGAAAGTCAGTGAAAAAGTGGGCGTAAATATTGCAACTACGGAGGAACTTCAAGTTACTAAAGATCCATATTTTTTGTAGTTTAGTAAAACAAGAACAGAAACAACTTAAAAACATGAGAGGAATGTAGGCTGCTACTATTAGCAAGGGGTGGAACAGCCTGCAAGAGATTCTCCAGACAGATTCAGTGAGAGCGCACCAGCATGGACCGCCGATTGACTGCTAATCAGTACGTAGGAAGCCACTCAAGTCACCAGCCTCTGCTACTAGGTCTATAATACGGATTGTACGATGGATGTTGAACCTCCTGAGTCCACTTCTTCATAGTCGGAACATTTAGCTCATGACTTCACAGTTAACCCCTATAAGAACAAAAATATTAATCTTTAAACATGGCTTATTAGCCCCATAAACTAATTAAACTAGGTAACACAATCATATAAAGAGATATAAAAAGAAGTTTCGAGAAAGTTAATTTCAAGTTTAAATTATTATATAATATTTATGTCTGATAATTAAATAATGCCATAAGATGCTAAATAAAATTATTTGACTTGTGCAGGAGTGAATACTCTCTGTGTGGACGGTGTTATGAGATCTACTTGCACATGGAAGAGATATTTTGGTTACGATTATTAAACCAAACCAATCTAAGAATGAGTATTCAAAATAATCAAGAGTCGAAGCAATTTTCAACTCATTTTTCAAAAAAAAAGAGCTAAATAGGATAAGTATAGGCAAAAGTAATTAGAATAATCAAAAGTTAAATAATGGTTTTTTATACTGGCTATGTGATGAAACAAAAATAGAGATCTTTATATTTCATAATTTAAATATATTTATATATTCTAATTAAAATTCAACTATACAGTATTGATAGTGATGACTACATCCAAGCTTAATATTCAAAATAAAAAGTTTGTTTGGCAAATTTTTATAAAAATAGAGGCTGTTAAATAGTCTATAACTATTTCTATCGAAATTTTTATTTGGGCTTTTCAAAAGCCTGTTATTTGAAAATATCATCCTGATTTAGAGTTCATTAAAAAGCTCTTTAAAAATTAGAGAGCTTTATCAGCAATCACCACCTATCTCATGCCTTGACTGATACAGCTAAAATTTAATGTGAGTGTCAAATACCAAAAATTAAACTTAATAAAATTAAGCTTCTTAGTTTTAAGCAAAATTCTTTAGGATAATTTTCCTACTTGTAATAACTATTAGACTAAACTCAAATTACTATCTATTAAAATAAAAAATAAACATAAATTTTAAAAATTATTCCTAAGCTCACATTTTACGAGGTTTTATTAATTGTAATTATTGTATCCATTTATTTTCAAATTGCAGGCTTATTAAAAGCCCAAACAAGAAATTCGATAAAAATAATGACATCCAGTCAACATCTGATATTTTTAGATTTATTTTTACAAATCAACCTTTTATTTGGAATATATATTTCAATATAATTTAAAGAAGAAATGCTTACTTTGCAACCAACAGTCTTCCTAACTACTGCTACTTTAATTCAAATTTCGCTAATAAATTTTCTTTTAAAGATAATATATTTAATATTAATTAGTAGTTACTTCGAGGGTGCAGTTAAATCCACTGCGAGAGCTTTCGGCCATCAAACCAACTAATCCTTTATAATTTTTAAAAATGAATTAAAAAATTGCTTTTTAAATTTTTCAATAAAAATGAAGATTTGAATAGGATGATTAATATCTGATTTATCATATAAATGTATTCTATAAGTTTATAACGCTTACATCATGAGCTTCATGTTCAACTTGAATCTATTGGAGATGGTAGCCTTGAACGCAAACAGTGAGTTCTCCTCTTTCGGTACTAGAAACACTCTTGAGGCAGCTCAATGCGATGAGTTCTGGGCCACATCAGCTACAATTACATAAAAATGCAACTCATTCAACGAGAGTTACTTTTATGATAGTAATTGACGGCAGTGCTGATTTCGCTTTGACGTACACTGACGGAAGCTCTGCAGTTATTGATGGTGTTTCAAACGTTGGAAGCACCTTTAACTATCTTCCTCTCAAGACCATTAATGTTCTTGATATGATCACTTAAATATTACGTTCTTTTTTTGTTGTTTGAAATGCTATTTTGTTGATCACAGGTATCATATAATCTCATTAAGCTCTGTTTAAGTTAGTTAATCAGTTTGAACGGAGTTTTCTTCTTCACTCCTACCTATGGTTATGGCGTGGATGCTCTTTTCCCAGCTGATTTCGGAGGTGTTATTCCAAATTTTAGCTAGTTCTATCATCTGAAATATTTTTTAATTAACACGATACTGATGCTTAAGGTGCCACTCTCGATCAATGCTTGGGAAGTGTTTCCTCATAGTTTCATATTTAATCTCTATAAATTTCCAGCGATAGCACATATGGTTATTACATGTATTCACCTTGCATATACGATATTGCTCTCCGCAACCAATCTCAGACTTGCAAGGATAACTACGACCTTTGCGGTAAATTAATTAAAAAGCAGTCAGTCAGTTACATGGCACGCAGCTGCTTACACTCCTCTCGGCAAGAAAGAGAGAGTTCCCATTGGAATTGCCAAGGACGGTCATCCAATTTATGGACCATACAAGAATGATGGAAGTTTCTACGGCCCCTGTGATGTGGATGTTTGCAATGGTATTACTTTCTACGAGGATCCTAAAGTTTTGGATCTCAGCAAAGCTCACTACGGCTATGTTGCCACTATGTTCTTCCCTTACACCGTAGGCTGCTGGGGACCCGGAAATGCTGCCAAAAACATTGAAGTGAGATGCTCTGCTAATCTACATTGACATTTTTCTTTATAAAAATCTCCCAACATTTAATGAACGCCAGACTCTGCAGTGAGTCCATTTTGATGAGCGGATTCCTCCCCCTCGTCCTAGCTTCAGTCATTCTTTCATTTATCTTCGCTTGAGTATCATCACCATCTTCATTCTTATGAACTTATTGAATTGATCTTAGCTTGATTATTTGGGACGAAACTCTAATTGATAATAGTCTCACTTAAATCTGCTTTTTATACTGATAGCAAGCAAAAACAGAAGCTTGCAGGAATATAAGCCTTAATTCTCTTTATAGTTAATAATTATTCAGTGTTTAGGCAGATATAATAAAATATCTAACAGCCACCTCTCTCTTCTTAACTCCTCTCATATTTAACACCGCTACCAAATTATAATACCTCACTCATTTGAATTATTTTCCCTCCTCCCTCATCATCTATCAAAATTTCATTCTAAGCCAGTTACAGTAGCAAGCAAGATAAGTTTGGAGAAATAAAGTTGAAAGAGAAATCAAAGAGCTATTCGAATACAAGAATAGGGAGATTCAATCAGAAACATTGAGGTTGAAAGTTATTAAAAAGTGAGTTAATGTTCCTAATTCATTGAAGGAATATCTACACTTTAATTATTCGAATTAACTTGATCTAGATTTAATTAAAGAATTTTAATTACCTCCCTTTTATTTTTTTATGATAAGATTATAGGTAGGTGAAGTTCTAGTGAGTTATTAATTATTACACACCTAGCAACACTCTCGAATGCTAGATATCACAGGAAGATTTCCGTGTCTTCTTCTACTCACTTTAACCTTCTTAGTGCGGCAGTACTCAGCAGACAAATACTTCAATAACACAGAAGCCGATTTTAAATATCTCTTTAAGTTAGTAATAATGATTTCCTTCGTCTAATGAGTCATTTCAACTTAAAATTTATGCCTTTGTTGCATTCATTTTAAATTTCAAGTTGACAGAGGAACCTTAAACTAGAAGACTCTCACTTTCAACTTCTGACTTGGAAAGAACAGAAAGAGTAACATGCACAGTTTTTGCAATTAAATGATAAATTTTTCTATAACAGGGGTAGAGCAAAGATGTCCAGACGGAGTGGTGAGAAGCACTTGCTCTTGGCAAAGATATCTTTAAGCTATGACTATTATACTTTAAATAAGCCTATTCAAAATTACTATTGAACTTAATTTGAAAGTACGAAATCATTCCACTAAGAGGTTCCCCATTGCTCGTGTATATTGCTACAAATAGTTTGCCAGATCACTCAATAAAAAAATTATTACAATTTCAAAAATTTTCTAACGATTGTGAACTGCTACTTCACTTTTTTCGATTATTCACTTGCAATTTATTTTCACAAATAAGAGCGCAAGATACCCAACTGGGAGTGACTAAACATTTAATGCCTACTTAGTGACTGTGAGGTGGAATCTGAAACCTTCGGAGATGGAGTTTTATCGCAACGATGAAG
Source organism: Tetmemena sp. SeJ-2015 (assembly GCA_027382625.1). Taxonomy (NCBI): domain Eukaryota; phylum Ciliophora; class Spirotrichea; order Sporadotrichida; family Oxytrichidae; genus Tetmemena; species Tetmemena sp. SeJ-2015. The sequence continues at coordinate 33,781 of JAJKFJ010020626.1, read as the reverse complement.
AAGCTCACACAATTCTCACTCAAGAAAATATCGACTCTATTTGCTTGGAGGATTCACCTTATCAAGATTTTGAGACATAAAGAAGACGCTTAGCAGATAATAAAAGATTAACTTTATATTTGCTTAGAACTTGATACGAGCTCTTAATTTGACTCAGTAAATTACAACGGCCGCACTAGGAGTCTTATCGAAGCTTTTGATACACCAAGTTCTTAAACTGGCACTACCCTTTTGACACTAGGATCAATAACAACCATTCAATAATAAATAAATACCTGAATAATTTAAAAGAGCAAATTACTATTGTTGTTTATTGCTGGTGTTAGCTTGAATCATCATTTTTATTTTCAAACATTAATTTAATGAATACACAATTAACTCTTTTTAAAAAAGCATAATTTAATTTCGAATAATTTTGATTTCTAATAAGATTTAAATGCTTGAATGGGGTATTCTTCTTCACAGCTGGCTACGAATACAATGCAGATGTATTTTACCCTCCATCCTCTAGCTACTAATCATAATGTTATATTTGTAATACAAACCTCTTGATGGGTACGAGAGAGGTTCAATTATTCCCAGTTTTGATTAATGCTTAGGTTCAGTCTCCTCCGAGAATTTTTTTTATGAATGTGTACGGTTACTACATGTATTCTCCGTGTATCTACAATATTCATTAATCAAACTATATTAATTGAATTATATATTGCGCAAAAATCATAGCCATCAATTTGCCAGGAGGCAGACATTGTGTGCAATATGAATATAGAGAAGTACGGGGCCGCTTACACTCCAAAATCTGTACGAGAGCTGAAGCCAATTGGACTAGCTCTTGATGGACATGTGATTTATGGCCCTTATAAGTAAAATGGAGAGTTATGGGATGCTTGTGATGTGGATATCTGCAACGGTAGATTGTTTAAAGATGAAAGTGGTATTTTTGAGACTTCTCATTATGGATATGTAGCCACTGTTTCTTCCCTTACCTTAATTTTATTAAAATGAAGAGAGTAAGTTTATAATATATTTTGCTTGTGGGTTGTTTTGGTCCTGGAACAAGCAATCTAGGATAGAAGGTATCTTGTTCTACTAATGATTAAATTGATATACTAATGTTCATAAGTTATAATTTGAATGCAAGATACTGCTCTCAAGCTCATATTTTGTCTTTGGGTCTTTATTTGGATCTTTGATTGCTATCGCCTCCATTTTGTTAATCTATGCTTAATGATAAACAAAGGTGGCGGCCGTATATCTAATTTTATCCAAAAAAAACTTATAAAATGCTTTCTCAAGACCTCACTCCTCAAAATTAGGATTGCTAAACACTAATGGGTTTTAATGACAATGGATTATAAGTTATAAATAAAGAGATTTAAGTTAGCTCAATGTTTGTGCTTTTGACAACAATTAGAAAAGAATAAGTGAAAGTTTATTTATAATTGGCTTATCATCCTCTGTAAAATATTCTCTAATACTCATTTCACATAACACCAAAATGCGACTAATTATTCATTTTAAATAAACATCTGTCCTCAATATTTATTTGAGAAGTCTAGGATTAATTGTTAATAAATCTTTAGGAAATATCAAATAATTTTTGAGTCCATTTATTTTTGTATTTAAAAATAGATAAAAAAAAAATATTTAGAGGAAGAGAAGCAACTCCAAATCGAATTAGCTTGACGATAACTGATACTTAATATATTAATTAAGGTCATTTGGGGGATGATTCGTTTTATTAAAACTTAAAATACTTTAGAAGGAATTCCTTAATTTAGTAAATATCTCTTTGAAGTCCTGGAATAATTAAACGTCCTTATAAACTTTAAAAAAGATATATCAAAATTGAAAATGGTAATTATATATTTATTATAAATAAAAGAAAGAATCTTGTGATTTAATAACTCCACTTTTAGATATATTAACAAATGTAAAGCTTCTCAAGCTCAAGAATTAAAATTAATTAGAATAAAAGAGATCAAATTTATACTTTAATCCTTGAATTCATCTAGATATTGACCTATTTTACCTTAAATGTAGGAAAAAAGATATTATTTTTGTCCAATTTGTGTCAAATTTCTATGAAAAAAATGAAACTTATGCATTCTCCTAATCATATATATATTTTTTCATTTTTTAGAAAGAAGTAGGCTTTCATCTTTAGGCCTTCTTCTGCTGCTAAATTTAATAAAAGACACCTATGCTGACAACTCCTTCAATAACACTGAAGCAGATTTATAAAATATAATGATGATGTATTAATATTTCCTGAGACTGATGTCGCACTTCTATTTTATATTCAAGATTACAGAAGAGCCTACTTCTGGGAGAAGGCTTACCGTAACTACTACTTCTCAAGATAAAGGTCGCTTCTCTCTTTTAAAAAAAATAAATAAATTGGCTCTGAATGAAAGGACTGACTTATCATCTTCACATTGCTTTAAGATGACCATAGACGAAATTTTATAGCAGTAGGGTAAATTCTAAATATGACTATTTATAGTCAGAATTTTTCATTGAGAGTATTATTGAAGGTATTAAATATAATTTATTTAATTTCTGTGAATGATGATTATTTTATGGATAATTTTTTTTGAAAGACTTTAACAAACTTTGGAAATTATTATGTAATAAATATGAGATAAAATATGCAAGATATATCTTGTAAATATGAGCTTAAGTGTTTCCAAATTTCATTCATATTATAGTTTCTAATAGATTATTAATATTATCAGACAAAATATCATTTCCATTGAAAGGCTTTATCTATTCTTTAAAATATTTACTTGAGGATTCTTTAGAATATTATTTTTATAATTTAATATCATGAGCTTTATTTATACTAAAAGAAAATAAGAAAACAAAAACTTTAATAATTTCGAAGAGATGAAATTAAATAAATATTTTATAAAAATTAAGTTGAGAAGTAAAATGGGAATTTTTCATAAACAATTGCTATAGTATTTTATATAATTATTTGCACAAGCACTGAAGCCCAACTTTGTCCGGATGGTGTGCTAAGGACTACTTGCTCTTGGCTCAGATTTTTGAGCTACGACTATTCATTAAATCAAATTTGTTTATTATTTACTGAGATAATAACTTTTATCTTTCAATACTAAATCATAAATAGCTTATTGTTACATGTATATAGATATAAATCATTTAATCATCACTGATGCTGTAGCTGGCGACTCTCTTTTTGTTTACATCACTACAAACAGTCTTCCCGACCACTTAAATCAATTTTCATTATTTATGATAGCCTATTTCAAAAAATTAAACTTAGATCATTCAAAATTATTTTAATACAAGAGAAATAATTTCAGCGAATTGGGCTTTGACTGTTACTTTAATTAAGAGAGTTTAAATATTTATGCATAATTTGTTACTACACAAGCTAATAGAACAGGAAGCCGACTGGAAGCAACTCAGCCTACGCTGGCTACTTGCTAGCTATGATGTGGAACCTCAAGCCTTCTCAAATGAAGTACTCAGCCGACTCAGAGCCTTTCCTAAACACCCTTACTGCCGAAAATATCAACACTATTTGCCTTGAGAACTAATTAGAATACCTTAACTACGACCAATTAATTTAAATGAAACATAAATTTCACTAATTTTTTCTCTCAATCTAATTCAAAATTTTATTGACATATATTTTATATTTATTGACGTTAACATTGAGGACAGCATTCAATACTATGATGGAATTATTATATTCAAGCCATTTTTATTTTTTTTTTTTTTTTTTAAAAATTTTAAATAAAAATTTATATTTTTAAATTTAAAATTTTTTATAAATTTTATGTTTTAAAAAATTATGAAAAAACCTCGTTTGGGCCAAAATCTTCTAAAAATAAAAATAATTTTTTTAAAAATTTGGGGGGTAAAAATTTTTTAAATTTTATAAATTTTAAAAGATTTTTTTTAAGTTTTAAAAGCAAAAAATAAATTAATTAATATTAATTATGATTCGCCCTTCAGTTTTTTAAATGTGATTTGCTGTTTTATCAAAATTTTTGCAATCTTAACTTTAATATTATTTAAAGAAGAATCTGACAAGCTTAAATATAAAAGCCAAGATCACTTTATCTCCAATTACATAAAATTACTGCTGTAAACTCATTGATAAACTTTATAACATACAAAAAAGGATCTTACAATTTTTTCTGTACAATTTTTAAGAATAGTCATAGCAATTCATAGCCAAATAAGTTATCAAATTATGCAGCTATCTGTGGACTTACTATAGAGCAGATAACTTCTTTAAAAATAATTTAATATAAAGTAATTAAATGATACTTAGTTATTTTTTAGGAATAAAGCATAATCATAACATCAATCAGTCATGAATATTAAATTCAATAAATAATATTAATAGATCATACCTTAAAAAACTGAAATTCGTAAAAATGACCCTCTTGGAAAATTTAAAACCAGAATTACTTAATTTTTTGGCATTTTTAGCTAATTTTGGCACTGTATGGGCACTTTTATTGGCATTTTGTTCATATTTATGGGGGTGTGCACTTCCGTCCCCCCCCCCATATTATTAATTACTTTACTTTTGGTTAAAAATTAACTATAAAATTAATTATACTCTATCTATCATCGCTATCATAAAAAAGGTGAATTAATACATTTGATTTTATAAAAACCTAAATTCAGATGTTAAGGGAAGCACAAAACTAAAGTTGCTTATAATTATACACTTTTATCATAAGCTTCCAATTTTATTCTTTACTTCAGATTTCAAACATTTTCTGAAAATTTTTTATTTTTTTCTCTCTGGGCTCTTATTTTATCACTCAAAGACTCTTAAAAGATGCTTTGATTATCTTTAATAAGAAATAAAACAGATTTACAAGTTCTTATCTTCATCTCATTTTATTTATAAAAAAAAAGTAATTAAAATTATATGATAGTCGTTTATATAAAAAATCTAAATTACTATTGATGGAACAAGAGGAAACTTGATTCAATCGTATAATTATCAGGGGAATCAGTAGAACGCTCTTACTTCTCTCACCACGGGCTATAAAGTTATTCAATTAATATTAATAATTCCTTATTTGAGCTTCAAAAATAATTAATTATCCATTTATAAATATATTAAGATTGGAGTTAGCTTGAATCTAATCCAATATTTTAAGTCAAACATAAAAGTTAAGCTAATTAAGGATTAAATATATTTTTAATGAAAGAATATTTATAATAAATTTACCATATTTTGAGAAAGTTGACAGTTGAAACTTAATTCGTTATTTTCTTGATAAAAGAAATATATTTTTGTAAATATTTGCCATAGTTAAAGAATTTTGTTTAAGGATTAAGTGTCTATAAGTTCGTATAATTATTTAAATTTTTGCAGAAAGTAAAGGATCATTTTTAGTATGAAATAGCTTTTTTACTTTAAAAAAAAATAAGGGAAAATTTATCTTCCTTTTCGTGAATTATTAAAAATTTCACTAAAAAAGCACATATATCTATTTGTGAAAGGATTTATTTGAACGGAGTATTCTTTTTCAGATCAGTGACTGAGTACAACGCAGATATATTTTTCCCTCCTTCTTCAGGCTATTTTATAAATCTATACTCCTCTCCATGATGAGACGATCCAGAGTCCCATTCCTACATTTGATTAATGCTTGGGCTCTATAACCAAGGACAACTTTCAAAATATATAAAAATATAAGTTTGTTTTAAACGTTTACGGCTACTACATGTACTCACCTTGCATCTACAATAAAAATTAACTAATGCTAATTGAATAATACTTAAATTATTTCTTATGACTAGATATGATAGTTTAATTTTCTAAGATATTTTACTATTCAAGATACTTCTACAAAGTTAAAAATTCTCACTCTTTAAGAAAACTTCATTTCCTTATTAGAAAATAATCTTGAAGGACTCTGAGAATTGAGAAATCATAATTATCTTAAATTTTGTATAAACTTTTCGATTGAATTTTTCTACAACATTGACCAGAGATAATAGGGAGGAGATTGCAAAGAGTCTTCAATTGTTTGCATATTTTAATTGCGCCTAGTAATTAAGCAGATACGCTTATTAGTACACCCCTTAGTCCGCCAGAGAGCTGCGACCCGTGGGCATTGCAACCGATGGTCACGTAATCTATGGGCCTTACAACTCAGCTGGAGAACTCTGGGGTCCTTGCGATGTGGATGTTTGCAATGGCCGCTATTTCAAAGGAGATGACGAAGAGTTGTACTATGGATATGTAGCCACTTCCTTCTTCCCTTACCTTCAATACTTATTATAAATGTGAGACTCTTAATTTATGAAGCTATAAATTGTTGGCTGCCTTGGCCCTGCAAGCCCAAGCTACGGAAATAAAGTTACTTGCTCAACCAATCAATAATCTCTTTTGAATTTTAGTAGACTTTTATAGATCGTAATTATTTTTATGTGAATGCAAGGTACTGCGCAAGCTTTTCACTATCCTTAGATTTCTCTTATATGTCTGCACTTTTATTAGTAGCTGCTGCCCTCATCTATATAATAAATAGTGTTTATTGTATCTTTGCTTAGTGATGAGATGCTAGCAACTCAAATAAAAGAGTCAAACTAAAGAGAATAACTAAGAGTAAGCCATTTCTTATCACTTATTTATTCAATAAGTTAGCAAACAACTATTTTGTTAAATATCCTATACGTTTTAGAATTTTATTAAAAATAAAGTTGAATTTAATACATAAATTTAAGGGAATTAATTAAAAATAATTTAATTTGAGGTTGTAAGTAATTATACATAACTAAATTATGACTAAGAAAATTTGTTAAATATATTGGAAAGATTCGTTGATAGATTTAAATTTTTATCACTTATAGAATCTGATTGAATTAGGAGTTAAAGCTTCTTAAAGCGTATATTGATGAGTTAAGTTGTTAAATGAAGTGATTAGAAGAGTAACTATTACTAATTTTTTAAGCTTAATAATTATTTAATCATCTTCAGGGAAAATATTTTTGAGTTTGGTTTTGCCATATTGATCTCACCAATATGCTCCCCTAATTATTGATAGGCTATAAATATAAACACTGTAATGAACATTAATTTTGATTTGCAGTCAATTCATAACACCAATAATGAGACTCTCATACAAATCATTTTTATTAGAAATTAGAATATATTTTTCTTTAAAAAAAGTGGAAAGCAACTTAAAATATAATACAAGAGTTTTCTATCAGTCGATTTTCCGCTTTTTCTTAAACTTGATTTCTAAGAGTCTGTTCACAAAAGGAATTGGGTTCTGGGCATTTCTAAACTCGTTTGCAATCTTAGACAAAATCAAAAGCTTGAAAGATCTGTGTGATTATTATTTAATAAAAAAATTATTTAATTATTTGAGCAGAAGATGGTTCATTCTCTAAATTTAAATATATCATAAAGCAGATTTATTAGTTAAATTTCAATTAATATAAAAGCAACAAATTATAAGAGAAGAAATGAATTTATAAATTAAAAGTATTAGAAAGATAATTTTATCTAAATTAGAATTTAATGAAGTTCAACAAAAATTAAGAAAGAAAATCTACAAATTATCCAATTTTTTATTGAATATACCATTTGAATAAATTAGGTGAGGATCTTCAAACACTGTGCATGTTTATTGTATGAAATGAGCTCAAGCTTATTTTTGTGGGTGATATGTTTGATTGTAATGATAGATGCTTTATCTTTGGAGAGCAATAAAAGATTTAAGCAAAATAAAAAAAGATGATCCTTGATGTTTACGTTTGAATATAGATTTTTAAATTCCTCTACTTCTTAAGTCTTCTCTTCCTCTTCTAGCATTATTAGCTCAGACACATTTTCATTCATTTTCATTTGAGTTTAATCAGCATCCCCTCCTCCTCCTTACTCTTCAGATATGTCAAACTATCCCCTCTGTAATGGCTCACTTATCTTAAGTTTAGAAAAAATAGATGTATTTAAAACTGAAGAATTATATTCGCTCTCGCTTATATTTAAATTTAAATGAAAGTTTCTTCGACAATTCCAACTGAGTAAGGTCTCTTTGAGTGAGAGGAGCAATTGCTATTTGTACTTTTTAGTCAGAATTTAAAGCCACAGCATTTTTGAAGCACAGAACTTTGCTCTCAAGAGTATATGGATTGCTCAACTTTTAAATAAAGGGGTCTTAGTCTATTAAGAGTTGAGCACCGTCTGTCAGTATCAGATCATTAACAAAATAAAATAAAAATATTTTGTAGAGAGTGGTTCACATATTCCAAATCGCAATTGTTGTTCTTGAGGTTAATCAAAATAATTGGAAAAGTATTTAATCCTATCAATTTAGTCTTTCTTTTCATAGAGATTAACTCTAATATGAACGATGTCTCTAAAATATATTTAGGGAAATATAGATATAGGTCTCTATCAATCTGAATGTAGATCACTATTTCTTAGGTATTTCTGTCCAAATAGCTTTTTACTATTTTAGCAGGCTGGATATTATAAACATTATTTATTTGTTTAGTAAGAATGCATAAGTAAGTTTAGGTTTATCTCATGGACTGAACTGGTCTGATAGAGGAAAGTATAAAATTAAGCATAAAGTGAATTCAGTTTGACTGGGATGTGGTTCGACTGCTTATAGTTGAGATTGTAGCGGTACACACATTCCATTATCGTGTAAGAAAATTAAAAAGAGTAATCAAGGATGATGACAAATAAATAATTATAAAGGGATAAAAAATCTACGACAACATCGTTTATGATGAAGCACACAAAATATTTTTCAAGGCCGTGTACTCTATGAATACCTGATTTAGCAAGAGAAAATAAAGATTGAAACGTGTTTTAATTTTTATAGAGCGTTGAGCTTTGAAAACTGACTTGTCCAGAATCTTGCCCTTAAAATAGTTCCTCTTTGTGTCCAATATGTTGATGAAGCTGTATTCTTCGCAGTCAAAGAGCTGCAAGTTCTTTTTCAAAGTCTTGGAAGATTTACTTGCTTTAATGAAGCTAAGTTATTTAATTCTATTTAGCATATAATAGATTTAAGAAATATCTTTCGATAATTCTCTTATAGCTTTTGGTGTGGTATATAACCCTATCTAGGATGATTCTTTGTTGGTCTTTTATCTTAGAGAGATGAAGATTGAATCTGAATCCTAACTGGTATTCTATCAGGCTCAGCTATGTCAAAAAATAATTATCACAGATACAGTATCGTAAGACCTCTCTTCATTAGCGTTTTCCATTTCGATGTATTTTAATCTACAAATTCCTCAAAAATATAACATTTTTACTTTCCAAAAATATTAAAGTCAAAGACTTCAATGCTTTTTTAATTAAGTATTTGAAATTCTCATTTGATAAATTATCTCAGATCAAATTTCTAATAGTCGAATTTATTAAACTTATAAGTAGAGTAATTGTATGTAATAATCTCTAATGAAATAAATGTAAATAATATAAAGAACTAGCTGGATAGTATACTGTTTCTATAGAAATATCTTAACTTTTAACTTTAAGTTGTCTATATCATTTATTTGAGTTTTTTGGGTGGTAGCCCTTGGTCTTGTACTTTTTGACAAGAGGAGGGTACATTTTGATCCACCAGGCGGGCAACTCTAGCCCATATTCGTTTATCACTTATCTTGTGCAAATATTAATAATTGCTTATACATTATTATATTGTTTTATGCTTGTGATGGCTTGATTGGTTTTAGTTTTAACGTCAAGTCCAATCGCAGTCTCCGACTTGAGATATCTCACCTATTCTTCCTGACTATCCTCCAAAGTAAAATAATTAGGCTTGGGGAGTGCGTGGATGAGCTTATTCCAGACTTGCTGGATGAAACTCTGGGTGAAGAATTGCTTGACGAGATTGGCAGTTGCTTTGTCAAAGTAATTATTATTTATATTATGAAGGAGGCTTTTGTCGAAGCATTAAAGCCCAAAGTCTATTAAAACAGTTAATTTATTACAGCTTCACACTTACTCTTCATAAAACAATTAAGAAGTATGCATTTTAAATTAAATTCATACAGGACACTAGCTCCTTCCTTATTTCGCTATTTTCTGGCTTAAAATATACTTTTTTATAATTAATTAAAATAGTATATTTAAAAGGAAATTACTTTCATTTATTATTAAGAAGAAGGAAAAAAAGAATCAGGATTTTTTTAAAATCACAGTTTGTAGGTAATAAATAGTCTTTAAATAAAATTTGTATGCTTTCCAAACCTGGTAGGGAAAATCAAAACAACAGCCCAAAACATTATAAATAAATTAAAATACAAGTTTTTCTCACAGTTGCTGTCAAAATAAAAAGATAATGAAGTCTATATTGAGAACTTTTCTCAAAAATTCTTAGCAATGGATTAGAATCTCTTCTAAAGGTATTTTGTATATTGATTAAACAATAAGTAATTAAAAATCAAACTTTTGTCTTAACAAAAAAGCAAAAGTTATTTAAACTACATTTTGAGAATATTAATTTTGTCATTTTCTAGACTTTCTAATCGAATGTGAGAGCTTGTTAATTTCGAGATCCCCAATCGTAAGATATCGTGACTATGAAGTCAAAAAATTTATCATAAAAGAGGCCGCGAAAACTTCTCAACAAAGATCTATATACTCATTAGCTGACCCACAAATCAAAGAGAGTTTAATTAAATTATTTTATGAGACTGCGAATTCACAAATTGGTAAAATTTCGATTAAATAATGATAATTGAAGACAGAAATAAATTTATATATTTTTTAGCAAATTGATTTAACATATCTATGGATTTGAAAAGAGTTTATTTATTCATAAAAACATAATTATGATAAAGAAGTAGAATCTTCTTTAAAATATATTTGGTTGAATACATTTTAACTTAGTTTTAAATTATAAATATCTATATTTCTATCTTTATAAAATAAAAAAGAATAATGATGATTGAGAATAAAAAGCTCGCAAATAATCAGAATAATGATCCTTAAAAGATCCATTTGCCTTACTTATAAAAATAGTCCTTCTTTTATTTAGGATTTTGCTTGCTTTAGATCTTCTTTTCTACTCCTCTGACTAAAGCTTTTGGCTATTTCTGAGAGCTCTTCAGAACAAACAAATTCTTAGCTGCTCTCATACTGACCGCCTCCCTCCTTCATATTCTATAACTATATCACAAAAATATAACAGAGGGTAATTTATTGGAAAATTGGTTGCTTTGCTGTTTAAATTCTGCTGAGATCGAATGATGGATTAAGTTACCTGATCAGAGATTTTATATTAAATAATCTATATTTTTATATTAGATCTTCTTCTTCCCCTTCTTTTTGGGATCTAAAGCTTTAATTTAGTCTCAAAATAAGAGGAAATCAAATTTTCATTTAGGTGTTTTTGTTTCAAATTTGACTACTCACCTAGAAGAGAAGTGTCAATTTAAGGTGTTGTTAAATTCTGAATAGAGATTTGGTCTAGTCTAAATTAATATATACTAAAACATTATAAAGCATCATATCAATTTAGTTTAGAAGGGATATCATTATGAAAATTAATTAGTATGACCAAAATTAAATTTCAAAAATTTAAAATTTTAATTAATTCTAATTATTTTCACTCAAATTATAGTAAAAGCTAGAGATTAATATTCATTTAATAGTTAATAGTTTAACTAAAATGTTCTATGTAATGAAATGAATTAAAAAATTAATGAAGGATGGAATCATCTTGAATACTTCTGTTTTAAAAGCTATAAATATATTTCCGGAATCCTTATTCAATCATCTCATCAAAGGATATCTCATTTTAAAAATTTATTTTGTTCCTTCTCTCTAAGTAAAGAACCTTAACTTATGCAAATAATTTACTCGAGACAATAAAGATGATAATTTTATTTACAAATTTAATGACAAGAGTAATGATCTTAAGCAAGAGATTAGTTCTTGCAAAAGGCATGAAAGTTATCGACTTAGTTTTTAAAGAGAAAATGGTAAAAAATTGATTTTTTTAATTTATAAGTTCTGAGGATAGAGTGACTAATTTTATTGTAGAGATTTATACCTTCTTAAGGATAGAGCCTAAATATTAATATTAAGGAGAAGGTCAATATTACAAACTCCCTTTCTTGCTGAGGTCTGCTATTAAGATACATATCCTAGCTATTACTCTTTTCAACACACAAATCTCCCAACCCAAATTTAGGATTCTGCAATTCTACTTTCCAAATGTTTGAAAAATTGATGTAGAACAAGTTTGAGAAGGGAATTTATTGAATTTAAGATTCTCTTGAGAATCAATACAAAATCAATCATAATTTTGAGGTGATAATTATGATAAAGAATCACAGTATTTTTAATATAGAGGTTTAAATTCTTGGTTTTCATAATTAAACTTTATTACTTCCCCTTTTTCTGGTAATTAATTAGTATTTTTCCTATATTAATTTAATTGAAATAATTGATTTAAGTGATATAATATCTATTTTAAGTATATAAAAGTAGAATCTTCTTTACTATTAGCTGAGGTAGATTTGATGTAATCAAGAGGGTTCAACTCCTCGGCAGATTCCAATGATCTGAATAAATTCAAATTACTACACGAACTAAAGCCACCAAAAGAGCTGCAATAAATGGGTTCTCTCAATCCATAGGGAGCAAAATAAAATTCTTGCTCCTTCGTAGAATAAAGGGATGTGCAATAAAAATAGAAATATTATGTGCAGCTAGCTTTCTTATTCTCCATTTAAAGGTCTTTCTCTGTATAAGAAAAAAGTTCCTCTGGATTTTATTTTTTTAAAAGTAAAATTAAGATAGTCTTCGTTTATATCTCATGTGTTGAAGTATGTCTAATCGATAGTCTAAATCTTATCTTGTGAAACCAAGGTTTGAGAAATTTGAGAAGCGATATGAAAATCGAGCAGAGGTACTTGATGCATCTTGAAATTCTCAATAAGAAAGGGGCGAGAGGATTTTGAAGATGATGGTTATAAATGGAAATAAATTAGATTTATCTCTCAGTGTTACCTTAAAGATACGATTTTATTTAGCTTTCAACTACTGAAGTAGATCTATTAAGTTTTGTAGTATATTTTTGGAGTATATGAGGATAAATTAACTAATTAAGAATTTAATAGAAAAGTTTCCTTATCTGTAACAGGAATAATACACTTGCATCTTTCTCACTATTAAATTAAAGATTAAACAAATTTAGAAACTGAATCAAATTTTAACCAATAAAAATAATTATTTCTTAAGCAGTTTTTAATTAAAAAAAACTGCATATAAAGTTCTTCTTTTTTAATTTCAATCTTTGATTAAATACTTTTTAAATTCAAATAAATTTTTGCAGAATATTTTGCAAATGTCAATTTTGAAGAAGCGATTTCACTAGCTTTTGAAGGGTCTAGATAGGACTACAATTCCGGTTTCCTTACTCTACTAAGGAGACCACAACATCAAAACTACTTTTGGTGGGTCGATTAAAATTTTAAAATTACTTTCCTCAGTAGACTAGGCATACTAGCCTATTTTTTGGTGCTGCTTATTACTAAATTCATTTAAATCATCATTAAATAATTTGTGATATTTTTATGTTGCAATAACTAATTATTCGAAGGATAAAACGCTGTAACAATAAAACAAGTGCACAGAAGTGCAAATGGATACGAATAGGTCGCAAATATCACCCAAGATGACTTCGACTTTGCGATTGGGGTTACTTTTCTAGATGGTTAGATTCATGAGTACGAGAGGAAAAATCTGCTGAAATATGTCTCCATAAAGTTCCTACAAAAATTCGAAACTCTATATTAAATATATCTACTCGTTGATTACTATATCAAAGTTAAAACATTTTTAAGATCTAAATTGCTTTTCTTATTGAGCAATATTACATCACCAACTAAAATGGTGAGACCTTACCTTATAGAAACGTTTCGAATGTCAAAAATTATTTGTTCAATCTTAAATGTAGGAATGGTGCCTTGTACCGCTGACAGATTTAAGGGAAATTCAAGAGATATAAACTTGATTGGACTTTTGCAGCCCGGATTCTTCTGTATCAGCAAGGTGAATCACACTATGAAAGGCCAAATGAGTAGCAAGTACGAAGCAACTACAGAACTATCATTGTTCCATGTCAAAATACTTCTCTCTATAATTTTTAATTACCTCGGCATCTAGCGAATGTGCTTCACAGGAGAACCTTACAACATTTTTCCAGATTTCTAATTTCAACTATTTCTTCATGACCTCCTACTTCGACCAAGACGATTTCACGGATAATCCAGTGAAGAACGAAATACTTCATTGTAAATTATGCCATATAAAATTTTATGAATTAAATACAGATAGGGTACTTAAATATGCAGCAGAATCTTTCGTTTACTCAGTTGTTGACTCTGCGTAGGAACTATTTGACAACTAGAAACCATTGGATATCTGAGGATATTAATGTCAAGCGATACCAATACTACGATACCATTTAATCTAACAGCATTATTGCCACAGTTTAGCCTGGAATCTAAGATAACTTAGTTATCCTTATCACTAATGATGCAAATGAAAATTACATTGAGAGAAAGATGACTAACTTAATAAAATTTGATGTCTCATATTAATTTTCCTATTTAAACTTATTTGACTTGCTTTCTTTGGCGGGAGGATTCACGAATTTAGTTCTCTTAATCACTCGGATAATAAGCGGATCTACGCTCATAGAATGTTTCAGCATCAACTCATCGCCAAGCTTATAAAATTTCTTGTTATATATCATTATTATGGTAGAATAGAAGGACAAAAATTTTAGCATTTCGAATAGCTAAAAATGTGCAAAGTAAGAACTTATAAAAAGAAGCTCTTTGAAATCTTCCACTGATGGAGATTGAACTTAAAACTCTTTCATACAGCCAGCTAACTTAGACCAGAATAATAAATACTTCAATGAGAGGTAAATGCTAAGGGAAAAAAATTAATCATTAACAAATTCAGACATGGCACCAATAATAAAGCAAACTAGGAATCAAACTTTATGCCAGAAGCTTTTGAATATTTTGAAAATGAGATGCTGCACTAAAGTCTTCAGATATTTAATTTCAAACCCAGATTAAGAGTAGTAAATCAAGCTGCTGAGAAGAAAGCTAATATTTTATATCATTTCTTAAATTAAGTTAGATGTGGTTGAGATGTTTCCTTTTCTCGTGTTTATTATTTTATGAGATCTTGAAATCGATTCATATTTAAAAAACTCCATTAAACTCGTAATAAATCCTCATTAAAGGAGATAACTCAAGAATATGTCTACGATGAGTATAGTTTAAACCAAGAATGCTCAAGATGTAAATTTATAGAGCCTGATCTTAACCTAAGACGCTTAAAATGTTTAAAAGAAATAGAGCAACCAGATTCAATCTCACTTTTTAGCTTTTATGATAGTCTAATAAGAAGACTTAGTGAAGGCGTACAGCTCGGCAAGTTTTAAGCTCCCTAAACCTATCAATATACAATTGAACTCTCTTGATCCAGAGGGCTCTAAAGCGAAAAGTTACATACAAGCTTCTAAAATTAAAAAATAAACGAATTCCACAAATAAAGAGAAAAATAGTTAAATAACTCCCAAGGTAAGGAAATATTACCCAAATTTCGAATATCAATTTTGAGTTGAAAAATATTAGTAGGATAGATTACTTTAATTTGAAACAACTTTGAAAGCAAAATTAAATGAGAGAGAATTTTAATTAAAATTTTATTGAGGCATAAAGGGATTCATACACTCCAAAAATAGACATTAAAATTCTTTCCCCAAAAAGTCACAATCCATCAGCTTAAAGAGCAACAGAAATGATTTCTGAGTTTAGAGATACAACTGAGAAAAATTAGAGAGACCTCACCATAAATTTTAAATTGTTAAAAACTTGTCGCCTATCAACTAGATATACAAGGGTTTGGAGCCTCTGAAATAAAAGAATTCAAGCAAGCTTAGCGATCGGTCAGTCTCAAAAAATTAGCAAGCAAAGTAGCAGATTGCAATTAGGAACCTATTTTCAGGAGGGAAGGTGGTGTCTGAGGATAAAAATAAATTAAATTCTCATAATTATTGTAAAAGGATATTTTAATGACCTCAAGCGAATTAAATAGCAGTGCCAGTGGGTTTTTAAAATAGGCTTTTGATTTAGACAAGAAAAATTACTCCGCTAAGTTTTTTTCTTTTTATGAAGTAGAGTGTTGCAAAAAACTAAAAAAGAAAAATGTGAAGAAGAGAAAATAAATAGCAGGGCCTCAAATTCTGAGTGATTCGAATCCTCATTAATCCTCTTTGACTACTAATCAATAAGTAAGAAATCTAATTTTAATTCAATAGTTTGAAATTAAATAAAATTTAACTTCTTTAGTGAATATTAATCTATCTCTATTTATGAATTAAATCAGAATTTGCTTTAATTTTTTTCCATTTAAGTTTTTAAATTTTAACCCTTTTTATTATAAATTTCTCTTTTTCTATGTTAGATTGAGTTCAAAAGCATCTATTTTTCTTGAACGAGGAATAAATTTTATAAACTTGAGGAAAATTTTGAAAATTAAGATAGAAGGAGATTGAAGATATAGACATTTCATCAGGAAATGAAAATTGAACTATTAAAACAGTTGTTGCATTTATCTTATCAGCAGGCTTCATAGCCGATTAATTTAATTTTATCGTAGATTGAAGAATTTAAATTTATTTATAAGCAGTAGTTTCTTGTGAAAGTTTAATAATTAATATCCTAAAACTCCTAATGTTTTCCAAGGATCTCCACCCACTCCGGGAAGAAGAAGAAATTCACACACTCAATGGCATCATAGCGACTCAAACAATAGACTTCAATGTCTCACACCTCCAAGAGAGAGCAGGCTTAATGGCGTGTCAAATTATAGTACAAAATTTAATTAAAATCGAAGTGCAGGTTATATTTAGGAAAGCTGTAATTTGGTTTTGAATTTTAATTTCTCTATTTTAATATCTTGATTCTAAATATAGCTACATATAGTGATCTATTTCTTGAAATGATTTTGAGGATTGTACAAATCTAAGCTAAGCTTTCCTCACAAAATGATATAGAAATTCAAGTTAAAATATTTTGAAGTACTCGTAAATTATAAAACATTTACTTTAACTTCATATACTTAGATTGTCTACAGTTTAATACTTTCAAACTTGCAATTTGATATAGTTTCCGCTAAAATTCTGACTAATAGCGATCCAACAACTTCAGAACTCATGATTACTGAATAAGATAGATTTTAGTCCTTCGACCCAAGGTTCTCCGGATCTAAGCAACAAGACTACGGAAGGGAACACGAGGCTTTATATTTTCACCCCACCTATTTGAGAAATCATTTGAATTAGTTCACCTCCAATTAGGCTGCGCCAATTTACTGCAATAATGACTTTAATGAACAAAGTTAAGCAGTGAATACTTCTGGTGTTGCTCAACCCCCTTGGAATGAATTTTAGATTACTAAGAAGGAGGAATCTTAGAGTACAATGAATGCTCTTATAGTTGGTTTATTTCAGCATTGAGGGGGTAATCATTTCCGCTAATTAATTAATCGCGAGGTGTAAAACCCCCTTATAATGGAGCCATAAAAGGGCCGAAAACAAGGGGAAGCGGCCCATTTCTCAAGATCTGACCCTTTAACTAAACGGGACCCCCCGTCACATACCGGCCAAAACCTCATACCCTATCTATACAGGCAGCCCACCTATCGTTCAACCAGGGGGGAAGAGGTAGAGCCACCGAGGCTGAGAATCGGGGCCACGCACACCACCGACCAGCAGTTATTGCCCTCATGCTGCGCACGGGGCCCCTCCGCCATCCATACATCCTGTCAGCTACAATCAAGTGGCCCAAAATCACGGGGATCAAGGCCAGCTCTGTCGCGATTGTTCAGAGGGGGCGCCGCAACGACTTCATTTATAAATCCAGGAGATCAAACTGAAAAAACGTGCGAAAGATCCCCCTGAGATCGAGGCGCCTCCCCTGCCCAGCACCTGCTCGAAACGGCACACATGAGCCTCAGATAGCGCATTGACTACTACTAAGTGCGATTCGGGGCACCCAGGGTCTGCCCGGCCACGCTGGCCAAGCTCTTCCGTCAGAACGAGGACTACTTCCGCTCAGGCAGCTACTCATACATTGGCAAGGGCGAGCGGCCGCGGGACCTCCAAGAGAGGCAGCAGGAGTTTGCCAAGACCATCACACGGTGGATGTTCGCCGGCCCCCGGAGGGCCGGCCCCAATTGGTACTCGTACCCTTAATCATGAGCCTGGCGATAGCGCTGCGTATTGTGAAGGTGCCATTGAAGTTCAGCCCTAAGACCACCCGGGGGCCCAATTTTCCGAGCATTTGCCTCATCTCCTCAATCTCCTTTGCATACTTCTCAGGGTCACTTTCTGCTATGCCTGCGGGTGGCCGGCCTTGTTCCTGACAAAGGGGGCTTGTACTTTTCTTCTTTAGCCCCGGCCTCCCCCGGTCTCACTTTCTGTCCCTTTTTAAGCGGATCACAATCTTGCCAAGGCCTTGTCTGTCCATTTCCTCATTTTCTTTAAATTTTCGATCTGGCCCCTTTTGGGATTGCTTTTGGGCCCCAACGGGTCACCCTTCCCCGCCCGAAATGGGGGCTGCTTGCCTGCGGCCACTGCTTCCCTTTCCCTCTGGCTGTCCATCCTTTGTTGTCCACGTGGCCCACCAAGGCCCCCAAATGTGAAGTAAATTTGAGCGAGTCCATCGGGGTACTGCCCCTTTGCGGCAAGGAGTCGTCCTTTGACCCCCAGCAAAGGTGCGGGGAGGGGGAGGTTTCGGGGCAGAGCTAAGCTTGAGAGTGACCAGAGGGTGACAGCCAGGCCTTTGACCATTCCAGCCTGCCTCTAGATGAGCCCGACTACCTGTTCCGAGAGATCAATGAGGCCCTGCTCAAGAGCCGCAGGCGCGAGTCCACTATCTGGGTGAGCTTTGAGAATATCCACTAGGTCCGGGACCTTGCCAAGGTTTGAGATGAGGGAGTAGGAGGGGCCCGGGTAGAACATGTAGCGCTGGTAGTGCAAATCACCATCTGGGAGGGTGGGGTATGGCTGAACCTAGACTTGAAAAATACAGAAAACCCTGGGGCAGGTGGCGAGAGTGGAAGTATCACCCAAATGCTGACTGGGACTAGCTGAAGCAAAAATTTTATATGAACCTCCGACCCTTCACGAGGGGGGAGGTCAGCAAAGCGTCGATATCCTGGAGGTTTGGGCTAGTTTCTCGCATTTTAAACCCGGCATACCCTTGGCCCTTTGCAGTTAAGCTTGTTTTGTCTCTTGCTGAATGTAGGGGGTTGGGGTGGTGGGCACGGGTGGGGGCCCCTAACAGGTGGCCCGGCCCGTCAAGCTCTCTCCATTCCCGCTGGGGTAACCATGGGGCCCAAAGGGAGACGGAGTGCTTCGGCTCGGGGGGGGCCCAATGTGGTGTGTTTAAATTTTAAAACTTTGCCCCCAAACCTTAAAATCGTTTAAATTATTTAATAGGGGGGCTCCGCTACCTGGGGAAAATTTACTACTACTCTCCCTACTAATTTTATAAAAGGTAGTTTTTTTGAGGCCTAAAAAAAGAAATAGGTAAACCAAACTTTTTAAAAAAAAAGTACATAAGCTTTTTTTGAAAGTATATTCGGGGTAGAAGTAAGATAGCTCCTTTTAGAAGATGAGGAAAACCAAAGTATGTAGGTTTAGTTGTCTGATGAGTGTGGCCAAAATAGATCCCACTCTTATAGAGAATACTCTGAGTCTAACTCAAGTATCATGAAGTCATACAACAGTAGCGATTTATGAAATAAGCTTATATAATAATTTCTCTTTATTGATTTGTCGATGTCCCAACAAAATTTATATTTGGATATTGAAGAATAAGGAGAATAGGATTTTCAAACCATTCGTGTTAACATAAAGAGCCCCAGAAAAATGCAATAATTTTATGAACTTGACCAAAATGAACAAATCCGAGAGCTGCATTTGTCGTTCGAAGACATTCCCCCCCCCCAAAAATTCTTAATTTTCTTTCCTAACTTAAAAATTTTCAAAACTTTTAAAGTTAAAAAATTAAAATTAAGAAATTATTTTAGGGGTTCGAATTTTTAATTTAAAGCTTATTAGTTTTCAAACAAAAAATATATTTTTGCAAAGAGAAAGATTAGAGAGTGATGATGGAGTTTAGAAAAATACTGACACAAATTAAAATTTATCTTGAAAAAAAGTTTTCCCCCCCCATCCCAAACGTTTTTTTTAAATCGGTTTTTTATTTGTAAATTTTAAATTATTTAGAGAAAGAAAAATCAATGGTTGCGTTATCTGACCTCTATAAAATTCACAAATTTTGGCACTCCATAATAAACTTCCTCTATAGTCAATCAATATCACCATGGGAAAAACCCCTTAATCTTCTTTTGCATTTAGCAACTTTAAAAGAGTTAACATTAATCTTTAACTTCCAATCTTCTTAAAAAAATTTCCACATTTTACAATTGATACCAAAATATTATTTCAAGTATCATCATAGCCGAAATGATAAGTTCTAAATTTTAACTTCTGACATCAATCACTATATTTTTGATAGGGGAATAATTTAGTTTTACTCTAACTATTTATACATGCAAATTAAGAAAAAAGCGGTTTGGAATCTTCAGAGGGCCTTAAAATTCACCAGCTTGAATAATCATCACCTTCACAGAAATCCCAAAGGAAGATATATCTGAAAAGCTTTGACTTTTCCTTTTAAGGGATTCGCTCAGATGTGGTGTTCAAGACTATACTTAGATAGATGAGAAAGAGTCTCACTGATGAGTTCAATCGAATCACTAATTTCAATAACTACAATTATTTCTAATCATTATTCGAAGTGAGTTTATAAAGTTTTCAATAACTTGTCAAAATAAAAAAAGATAGACGCTTCCATATTAATTAAATTGTCCTTTAATATGTGAATACTATATTTTCAAGAGCAATTAGGAAGTATATTCAGAGCATAAAGATGTGGCAACGCGAGGATATTCAACAAGCGTAATTGGAGTTTTTTCTTGCTGCTTTTTTATTCCCTAAGTTGGCTCAGCAGCAAACTTAAGAAATTAATAAATAGGCACAAGACTCTTAAATTTTGAATAAGATTCTATCAAATTAAAGCTTTCCATTTTACTTTCTCACATTATACTGAATAAATTCTTTAAAACATTTCTTAAAGTCATTACATAACTCTATTTAAAAAGCTTGGTTGATATTGAAGGAATTCAAACTGCTCTATATGCATTTTCAACTAGAAAACTCGACTACCTCTTTAATTAATTCCCTGCCTTTTAAATGGGTTCTCACTCACTTTCACATAAAAAAATTCCTTTTTAAACTTTAAAAAAATTTTTTTCATCCACTTTATATCTTGCTACAAGAACCGAATTATCAAAAGCAACAAGACGATGAAGAAAAATAAGGCAGAGTTCGAGCAAGGATTCGCCTATCTGCAGGAATATTACTGCGTGGCTAGCCCCACACTTCAAAAAATAAAAAGTAGAAAGTAGCAAAGCGATAAAATGGGGCTATAATAGAAAAACGAGACGAAAGATCAATAATAGCAAATAAATCGTCAAACTTCAGATGAGAATTTTACCTCTGAAGCTTATCCTTTCTAGTTGGGGAATCCAATCTCCAACTATAATTTTTAATCTATTAATCTAATAGGTAAGTATAATTTTTTTAGTGATAGTACTTTCAACAACTTTAAAAATGAACTATTTGGGTGTCCACCTACTATCTATATAAAGTCAAATATAATCAAACTAGGCAGTCCTGAACTACCATGATTCATTAGCAGATATTGGCAATTTTTAATCCATTGTCTGAATGTTAATTATGAATTATCTAAGCCATAGCATTTAAATTTATAAACTTATTTTTTTAAAAGATTGAAGAAAGATTAATGATTGGCAGAGTCAGATTAAACTTAAAATATAATATTCATCTATCTTTAGATTTTAATTTGGTTTATTAAAGGATTCTACTTCAAACCTATTGAAATGAACATAAAAATTGAATGAATGTGCTGCCTATAAATTATGTTTTATTGAAGTCACTACTAATAATCCAGAGTTTTTTTTCCTTTATAAAAATTTTACTCCCTTATAAAATATTGTCTATTGATTATTTTCATTTGTCAGTATTTTCAAATTCCCTTCAAAAGACTTTAAATTTAGCAGACATGATGATTTGCAACCAAGAATTTAAAGTAAACAAAATAAAAATTACGTTTTTTTTAATAGACTGAACTGGAGATTGAGATTTTTTCAAAAAGAATAATAAAGTAAAATAATTGAATTTATTATTGCTAGTATTTAAATTAGGGAAGAATAGCTTAAATTTTAGACTTCTCATTCATAAGTTCTCATCTTATTATTTTCGTTTAGAGTTTTGCTAATATTTAATTTAAGTTTAATATATTTGAATGTAAATCTAAATTTTAACTGTCTTAAAATGTTGAAACTCTCTCACTAGTTAAATTCATTTCTTCTTTTGATTTTAATTTGATCAATATAGTTTTTCTTCACTTGGATTTCCCCTTCTTATCTCAATTAAGTCTTTTCATATTTTTATGAACCATTTATTTATTTTTATCTTTTTAGTCTTTAAGTGGCAGTTTATTAATAATTAATCTTACTACTACTATCTTCGCAACTATTTGCTTTAAAATATAAAAGTTCGCACCTAACTCATGAGCAGCAGCAGCAGACCAGATTTTCCCTCTAGGAGACGAGACGAGTCATTCACCAGATCTACTTTCAACAAGCTTAGCTTTTCTTCCCCATGCAAAGCAGAATCTCAATGCAAGAAGTAGTTCGATCTCGATACCTCCTTTAACCTTCTCACCAAGCAAAATATTTTACCAGCTTCACCCTCTCAGACCATCAAAGGTAAATTCTCTCCTTTTATTTCCTAATTTAAGGAGTGGAATAAATTAAAACTTCAAACTTGCCACCTCACCAATTACCGATATCTTATTTTAAGTTATATCATACAATGAATTGTCACAATAAACTGGCACATGCTGCGCAAATCCTTAATTTTCAAGCTAACAGAAATCCACTTTCTTGGAGATTTATAATACAGATATTTTCCTCTCCAATAGTGAAAGTCAAGTGCCCATGTTGTAGGCTCACTCCCAGAGTGCTCTGGTTAACTAAGATCTCTATTATGAAAATACCAAGTTTAACAGTCAGATACCCTGCCTTTAGTCCGATAATCAAAATTTATAATGATAAAAAGCATCTTAATTTATCATAATGCATTCCCACCTTTGTACTCTAGTATATTCGGTGACGATATCAACTAGTTATTTTATTCTGCAAACGCGCAAGATTTTTTATTTTATGCCTAAATTTTCTATCTTTGAAATATTATTGGCTTTAAATTTGTGCGAAATAAGTCCCAAGACTTAGTAAAGCTCGCACCAAGAATAATAAAACTTTTCCGATTTTCTTATATATTCAAGCTCCAACGAAGAAACCTACGACCAGCCCCAGATTAAACCTTAAAAATTATTTTAGCAGATTCCGAGGGAGTACTTTTAAGGCAGCCTAGAGTAGAAACCATTCGGTGAATAGATTTTCTAGGAATTCAAACATGACAAGTCACAATTCAAAAATAATTCAAAAAAGTTCAGGTATCAAGCATAATTAAAGGTAGGGGAGGAATTTTTCCAACTTTTAATGTTCTATAAAATATTTTAAGGACCCTCTTAAATTTTCTGATCTCTTGGATCCAACATAAATGCTACTAGATCCCTCTTAATAAAAAAACAAATTTTTCTTTAATTAAAATTTTGAAGACCTCAAGCTATCCTCATAATATATTCCAAACCTTTTTAATATAAATTTTATCCTTAGCAATAAACCTATGGCACCGAAACCAATCTATTTTATAACTCCTTAGATCTCACTGTAATTATGTTTTCAATTGCTTAGATTAACTTCGCCAAGAGCTAAATAAAAATATTCTATCTCTCACTTTTTAAGCCTATTTCTGGGAAGCTCTAAAATTGCAAAATTCAAAAGTAGGATTTGAGCCAATGCCTATCTCCTGAGACGGACATCTAATTAGTGGGCGGAATTGTTGATGATGCAAATTCTTAAATTTTAGACTGTTAGGAGCCTTGCTACCAATCATCAAATATTAATGGCTAAGAAAAGCCACCCATGAAGAAACGGATCTGCCTCAAATAGAAGGACATGCATTTTAACAATATCAGAAGCGACGTAGTTTTCAAGACTATACTTCGCCAAATGCGCAAGAGTTTATCTTTAGAATTTTCCAAGATAACGAATTTTTCATCACTCAAGTTAATGTCAAAGCAAGATTCTCAGATATTTACGAAAAATGTTAAAAATATTTAAATGAATTATAGAGTGATTGAATTTAGGATTATTTAGGGGGCTCCTCAAAAAATTTATTCGAAATGTAAAACTATGGTCGCACCAAAGTATTGACAAAGATGACCTAGAATTTTTCCTAGGAGCATTTCTCCAACCAAAGATCATGGAATAAGCTATGAATGAGATTCCACAAGATAAATCCAAAGTAGCCAAGGAAGGGAAGCAGTAAGATTCAGAAAAAAATTCTCCTTAAGGAAAATATTTGGAAAAATATAATAACTCAGATATACTTCGCGTTTTCATTTTACTTATTTTGCTTTAATAGAGATATACAAGGGATATAATAAGCTCTGTATTCATTCTCAATTTGCAAGCTTGATTATCTAAACTAAACTTTTCCCTCATTTGGAATAGTACTTGCCTATTTTATTCTAAATTTTCTTAATAATTTTGAGGATATTTTTTATATTCGCTTCTTAAGGAAGAGGGTTCAAAAATCAAACTAGACTATGAAGAAATCTAAACTAGACTTTGATCAAGGTTTTGACTACCTTTGGGAGTAGTACTGTGCCCCTCTCAAATTTTGTCTCCCTAATAAAAAGAAGAGTTCATCAGATTGACTTTTTTGAAAAGGCAGGCAAATATAGTCGAAAATTTAATTAAATGGAGAGTTGCAGCTTTGTATGGCAGTTTAAATCACTGATTCATCTACTGATTTGCATCTTGCTTGATAGTTAATAAAATATTAATTTATGCGAGTTTCTTCTTCATTATAGCCTCAGCAAAAATTAGCAGCTAGATATGATGCACACAAAATCAAAACCTTCAAATGTCAAATTTATAAAATTTTGCGTCTGTTAAGCTCTCCACAAAAAAGCTGCAAGAATGCAAAATTTTTAGAATTCCAAGCTGAATCGAAAGATTCAATATATATTTAAATTGAACACTTTTTATAACAACTACTGATTTAATCCAATTAATTCATAATTTAATTTCCTTTTTCCATTTAATTCCCATCTATAATATATATATCCCTAAGAATCTTAATAGCTATTAGCCTTTGAGTGAGACAGAACACGTAAACAAAATTCTTCTTACTATATAGAGGCTCACCAGACAGACTAACAAAAAATTAACTTTATAAGAATCAACAAAGATGTCTATTTATAATCAAACCGGCTTATGCATATCATCCAAATTAAATAAGTAATATTATAGATAATTATTTATTTAGTTTATAGCCACGTCCAAATATAAGAGTGTTTCTCACAGATAAACTTCATTCAGTTTACTAGTATTTCAGAAGAAAGTAAATTTTATAAGATAAAAAAACTTAATAAATCCTTCATGCTTATATAAAAATATTATAATTTATTTGCGTCTTATTATAAATTTCAGAAATGTGGGAAAAATCTCGCAAATTTTTTGAAAAGAGTTTTCTTGAAATTGAAGTTATTATTAGATGTGCTAACTGACATTAAAATTTTCGAGAGAAATTTTACATAGATTAAAAATTTAATTTTTCCTCTTCAAAGATATGCAAAATCATAAACATAAGTAGCTGATTATTTTCAGAATTGATCATTTGAGAAATTAATTCAAATTAAACATTATACTTGTAGTATTTATATTTTTGTCTTAATTTACTAACTCAGATATTCTCAGATATTGAGCTTTTTAATTAATTTTTGCATGGATTTCCTTTGTAGTTCTTCTATAGGCATAAATTTAATAACCTTCTTATTGAAATAAAGCTGTTTCTGCACCACTTTAAAAGCATAAAGATAAAAATGAAAAATTAATTTAAAACCTTTCACCAAGTAGACTAGAACAACAATGATTAGAATGAAGAGGAGCAAAATAAATATCACGAAAACTATCATTGAAAGCTATTTCGCATTTTCCAGATAGTAAATCACTTGCTCATAAATGCTCAAGTTTAGAGAGGCGATTACTGGCTTTAAGAAGAATGTAATTGAGCCCTAGAGAACTATAAATCTCACTTCTTTTAAAGCCTACTGCAAATTAGAGGTAGTGGGTTAAATTCCCTCAAAGTATATTTAATACTTTCTAAACTCAGCCATCAAATAATTATAAGTCTAAGCTATTCCCATTTACATCATGCCATTTGTTGATTCCATGCAATTAATCTTGAATTAGGAACTGTAGAAGGCATCTTTGTGGAATAAATCATCACTTTACACACATAGCTAGTCACCTTCAAAAATATTAGGCCAATCTTTTCCTCCACTAATGCAAGATGGAGTGTTCTTTCTAATGTCTAAAATTTAATTTGAGTTTAAGAGGCATCTCTCAAATAGACTATCAATTGGCTGGTTATCTAAGAATCCTATCTGAACACTTTGGTTTTAAATGACTCTCTCTCTTACATACAATGGAATAGCAGAAACACAAGATGCCCTGTCTTCAAATACATTGATTACATAAACTGCATCGTTAGTGTCTTTTGATACTCTTGTAATGAGATAGAACATGACTCCAAAGAAAGAACTATAGACACCTGCTAGAGTTAGAAGTTTAATGAAATGAGTGCAATTTTGTCTTTTAAACGACTTCTCGATATCATGGTTAGTGTCTTGACCTTTCTTGCTCTGTTTATCTTTATCTTTATCATCCTTCTTTTATTGACCCTTTGATACAACACTGCTTTTAGATTTCATTTCGATAAGCTATTACGAGGAGAGAGACTAATCAAAAGCGTTTCTCCCAAAGACAATACTCTCATCTTTTATCTACTATGCAGAAGGTATTTGATAATTTATGGATGAGCTGTCAGCAGACTAAGTTCGCTCTATGTCTACCTTAACCAAGGACTCTACCTAAATTTAAGTTGTTTTTAAATGTGAATCCTCTTGAAATTAATCACTAAAATTAAGAGATGAACTATAAATTTAGACTTTAAATCATATTCAGAGTCATCTACTGTGGCAACGCTATCTCCTTTTTTGACTTTGCTAGACTGAAGCTCCACCAAATATTTATCCAGCTTTTTCAAGGCAATCTTTGAGGTTCTAGTTTTCAATCGAGCAAGCATTAGAATAACTCCTTTTCTAAATATGAGAAATAATTTAAATTGCATTTATATTAAATTCTATTGTTAGTCATTTTTACTAAAACGGGAAAGAATATGATAGTACAAACGATTGATATGAAGACTCCAGGAATTGATAGAAATAGGATGATATTCTAAGATTTGTCTGAGTTATGATTTATGAATTGCTCAAGTGTCTGTAATTTTTAGAACAAGAATTTCCCAACAACATCCACTGAATTCTTGTCAACGAAGAAGAAGCTTCTCTCAAAATCGGAGAATTTGTAATTCACCAAAAAATCTTAAGGCCTAAATAGACAGTTGCAAGTCTTATTTTGAGTTGCTAGAATCACCTGTGCTTGCTGAATTAACATTTGAACTGCAGAAGGAAACTTTTACTTCGTAGTGACTATTTCTCCAGTTGGATATAGTACGTGAAGATTCAGCTCATCATTTTAAAGACTGCGAGCATACATATTATCTTCTGTGTCTACATTGCTCAAAATGTACTAGCTTATTTATTTTGAAAGGAAACTTAGTTAGTCTATTTATTGCTGGGCAGATGATTATATATAAGCCATTAAATATTAATCAGTGTATGTAAACACTTTTTGTCTGTCATAAACGAGAGATGACTGCAAGATTGTTTGGTTATTTGCTATCAGAACTAACTCTCTTGTATTTTTTCTCAACTCTACTAACTGATCAAAGGCTCTCTTAGAGGTTTCAAATTACTTGATGTCCTCAAAAATTTAGGTGATAAAAGACTCAGATGTGACCATTAGACCAGTTGCTAATCCTAAAAACACGGCAAAGTAGAGCATAAAGATTTTCTAAAACAGTCCTATAATCCTTGGCGCCTTCATTATTTCATACTCATTCTTCAGATTCTCGATTCTCTTTATTCTTTTTCCGTCTGAGCTTGAAGCGCTTGAAGCTGTAACTGACCCTTAATCGAGGCTACTATTGTTATTCTAGGAAACCTCTCCTTCGCTAATGATTTCCTCTAGCATCTTTTCTGAAAAGACCTGATTCGTTACAAAACTGAAGTAGAACACGCCAAAACAGAAGTACTTGTGATTGCCATCCATATATCTCAAATCTCCTTTAATTCGTATTTAAGTCACATCCGTTTTAGAAAAACTTATTGCGTTTATGTCTTAGGTCTTAAAAGATACTTCCTTAAGGGCAAATTATCCAAAATCCATTGTATTCAAGTCTTTTAGAATTGAATGTCTTTGTATTTACAAACCATTATTCAAAAATAAATTAAAATTGGTAGGAAAGTTAAAATTCTAATATGGACTAATGCAAGCGCTTTTATTCATTTACTTCTATGTTAAGCTCTATAAAAGTAATTTATTAAATAATATGGTAGTTAGCTCCGAAAGCAGAAAGTCAATAATTTAATTTCTAATACCTTCAATAGAAGAAGGTATTTAGTGAAATGAACCTATCAATTAATTTGTTTTAAATTTCAAAATAATTTTAAATTTTAAAGTCGGCCTGATCTCCTCCTTCAATGTTGTCATTATTTCAATCGTAATTTTTAGAATTTATTTCTTAAAAATTAATATGATAATAGTGGCAATTATACTATTCAAGCTTGGACAAAGAGAGTATATATTTATGTCTGAGCTTTTCAAATCTTCGGAGTTCGAACATTACAAAAACTTTGAAAAATTCTCAGATGCGCACTAGATATGTCCGTTTTATTACAAATTAATGCAATCAATTAAATCTCATAACTACTTTCTTAATATTTTAAGTTTGGATCTGTGATGACAGTGTACAAATCTTATGACTCTACAGAATGATCGTTAATTTCCATTTTCTCAGTTTTCTTTAAGTAAGCAATAAGTTAGAGGCCATATAAACCGATTTGGCTAATAATTATTTTCCTAATATTGAATCACAATTTACTTAGTCGAAGAATGGCTGTACATAAAAATCAACTAAAATCAAAAAGCCATTATAGTCCTTAATCCAAAGATTCTACTTCTGGTTTATGAACTTCGACTCTGTTCTCTCTGTGTAGAAAGACTCAAGGCACTTATTATGAGAAGGCTCATCTATCACAGATGGAAGGATAATTGACAAGTTGGAGTTTAGAAATTTTTCCATCGATTATTTTGTCATACTGGCTATCTCCGTATTCACCAAGCAAATTCGGCCTAACTAATTCTCCGTCGCTTTTATGACTATCATACCAATCTTTTAGTTCAAATCCTGCAGCTCATTTGAGAATTCAACCATCTAAGCTTTTAAGATTCAAAGAATATAATTACCATAATGTGAAAATTTGTATTCCTCTCTTCTAGATGGCAATAGTGAGCTCATTTCGTTCTCTTTGAGAATCACCCTCGTAATTAAGGACATGTTTTTGGAATTTGAAATATATTACTATGATGTTGAAAAATGATGGCTGAATTAATCTAATCTCTTAGTACAGCTTATCAGCATTTAAAGCTCTTGCTGCTATTTCCAGAGAAAGCTTGTGCAAATTCAAGAAGTCTAAGCCTTTTTCTTTGACTGCTATCATCTTCCAAAATTTTTGGCAGTCATTGACAGTGGTCTCTATACTTTTGTAGAGTTTGGTTAATTTCCTTTCAGTTTAAATGGACTTCTGGATCTATTATATAAACTGAAAATTGCACAATAAACTATAAAGCTATAATTATAATGGATTTATCTAGACTTTAAGGACCTAAATTTTTTATCCTATCATTCACCTTCTCAAATATTATCTTCTAGTAGCAAAATATTGCAAACTATTCCTTCAGATTCATCTTTTGATGCTTGAGAGACGAGAGCAAGAAGAGTGCTTGCAAGTCTTTGTCTAAAAATTCAGTGTAGACGAAGGCCTGAATTATTCTCATTCTCTCTTGCTTACTATCTACATAGGAAATATCCAACCACTTTAGAAGAATATTTAGATAAAATAGCTGTTAGCTGCTCTTCATTTTATTTAGCGAGCCCTAGTAATTATAGATCTTTAACTTTTCCTACTACTACTCAGGTTTTTCAGGCTCTAGAAGAGTAGCTAATTCATTCACACCTGCTTTCTTCAGTTTAAATTCGAGAATTAGCTTACTGTGCTTTACATCTTTGAGCTCCTTCATCATATTTTCAAATGAGCAGATGCACTTCTTATGACTGCACTATTTTTTATGAGTCTTAAGCAGGCCACTTAGCAGCAGTTAGTCCGAGAAAGCAAAGTTCATTATACATTCCAGCATACGATATGAGTATAAACTTACTCATCATTATATTTTAGGAAATTTCTCTCAAGTCTTTTAGGTTTATCTCTTTTTGAGCTACATTCTTAATGCTAAGGAAGTTGTCATCCAGTTTGTTATTCCAACTGCTCTTCTTAAGTAGGTATACTAAATAGGCAAGTACAAAGTTGAAGATGAAGGAGATGAAAAAATCTCCATTTGTTGCCTCAAATTCAAGAATATTTACCACCACGCACAGTCCATAATTATAGACACAAATTGCCATATAGATTAATTTAAAAATACTTATTTTTGGCCATTCCCATAACTTCTATCTCAGAGAGGAATTTAGAAAAGTTATAGGACAGTTTGAAGCGCACATATAGCTGCGCTAAGTAAATTAATGCCGCTCCAATGAACAAAATCGAAGTTATGGAATTAGGCAGGCCCGAGTATTGCTTTTATAAACTGCTGATAAATATATTAGAGTTGTGTATATATGAAATTGCTTTAACTGTTATGAATTGATTTAAATAAATTTTAGATTGGTGATAATAAATAGCCAAGCAGAAGTACTTAATTAAGGGTCCTATCAAAGTGAATGACCTTTGATTTGATAAGATGCCAGTTTCGCCATTTATTCCCATAAATTGAAAGTTATAGATGTTTTCTAATTCATCAAATAATTTTTTATTTTTAAGAAAGGTTTTTTTTAATTGAAAAGAACTTGTCCATTCATATTTCATTATAGGCAGTATTTATTGGATAAATTTTATCTGTATAGAAATATAAAAATCATATTAAAATATGTTGATTTTATTACAATTTTATAAACATGAGCAAATGTTTTCTATGAAATACGAATTCAATAAGCAAGGAATGATTCCAACTGCAGAAACTATATTCATAAACTCAATTAAGAATTTATAAGAAAAAGGCTTATAATTTTATCAAAAAATAGTAGAAATATTTTAAAAAGCAATATAGAAATTAATTAAGACTTATTCTCAATAAAAACTTAATAAAATTAAATTTATGAGTAAGTTATCTAAGTTATCAAAATTAACATTTAACCCAACTTTTTATTAGATAAAGCATTTAATAAATACGATTTAAGAATAGCAGATATGATATTTTCTCCTTGAATGCATGAAAAGTTAGCGACATCGGATGTGCAAAATATATTCACACATTAAGTTGCTATGATTAAGGTGGAAAAACAAGTGTGGATCGAGTACAAAATTATATTCATCAAATATTTTTCAGCCTCATAATTAAAAAAATAAATTGGCTTAAGAATAAATTTAGTAGCTAATAACAAATAGGCGTGGGGAAAAGCATTATGCATATTTTTATCTTATTAAACTATATAGCATCTAAAATGATAATGACTTAAAACTCTCCTTGCATCAAATAATTATTTATGTATTTCTAACTCTACAATTCCTATTCTATTATAATCATGAGGTTAAGTTTCCAACCTTCACTTTTGCTTCTCTACTTTTATGGATTGGTGAGTAGAAGTATCATTAAGAAGTATGCGAGGCCGAGTACAAAGAAGCTGTTTAGAAAGTAGTTCACTTCATTTATGAACAAAATCTGATTTGCAAAGTAAACGATATCCAAATTCACTAAGAAAAGTGTCTAAGTGTTCGGAAGAGATAAAATTCGCAAGTAGGCTATAAGAACTACATTAGACATAAAATCGATAGCCAGCATATTTATAGGTGAGAATTTAATAGGCTATCTAGTCAATTAGTAATTATAATTAATTTAAAAATCATTTTATTAACGCTAAAATGTCAGAGCATCCTATTATTCTTCGCATTCTCTTACCTCGAACCAATAATTCTGTGGATAATTATGGTGTAAATTCCATCCCCTCATTTATAAGTTTAACATTTGACTCAAGTAATTCCCAATTTATCTAAAATGTTACATAAATTAATATAAATAATGGTATAGATAGAAAAAAGAGATAATTAGGCTTAATTCATATCTTTAATTTTCATTTTTATTTTTCTCCAGTCTCAAACAACTATTTAGATTTCTTATGAAAAGTAGGTGAAAGTCAATTACAAATTCATTTTCTGAGACAACTAGTGATCAGTAATTTTGAATCATAAATTAAGTCACTCAAAGAAACTTTAAAAATCGCAAATTATTCTACTCTAATGCACGATAATACTATCTCCTGCTTCCACTGTGTTTTAAATACCTTCTTAAATCAATTCTATAATGTAATAAATTCCTATCTATATTATGCTTAATGCTTTTTAAAATGTAATTTATGATATAAGCATGATCCCCGCAAGTTTTGAGCTAAGATGGACTATAGAGTGCATTTCAAATACCAAGCTGAATAACTTTAGTTTTAGGTTTTCTTGAACCTTTGCAAATTTCGCCCAAATCGTTGGCTGTTCTTACTTATGAGTTTACATCGATAATAAGTGTTTAAAAATCTAATTCTTTAATAAATATTTTGCAAACCTATTTCTTTCCTCGTTTTCATTTCATCACATCTTTAAAAAAATTTATATCAGAGAATAAATATTTTTTGAGAAGACAATCCTTGTTGTAGTTTTCATTAGAAATTTTGAATGAAAATAGTGAGAATGGATAATAAAATTATTCAAAGGCACATTCGGATAGAACATAAAGGGGTTTTTGATTTAATTTTCCTAATTGGGAGCTATTTTTATGATAGGAATAAAAAATCTATCGGCTTACTGCTTATGGATTAATAAGCGAAATTTGCTTATACATATATGACTTAGAATTTAAATAATTTTCAATCTGCCCTCAATCTCTCAAACTAAAAATAAAGCTGCTATTCAATATCACTCCCTGAGAACAGACCTTATAGTCTCAAAAATAAAATTAATGAGATCACATGGAGACTCCAAGCTAATAATAATAAATTGATATTTGCAAATCAAAAATAATTTTCGATTTTGCTAAGTTGTGATAAATTTTGGGTGAGATAATTTTATGAAATGCATATCAACTATCAAAAAAATTAATAGCTTTACTAAACTTCTTATTCTAATTTTTATATGAAATATATGAATTGAAAGGTATAGCACAAGGAATTTTGAATATAATTGATTAAAG
>JAJKFJ010020625.1:0-31241 GCA_027382625.1 Tetmemena sp. SeJ-2015 | reverse complement strand
GGGGGCCTTTTCCTCATCGCACTTCAAATTTTCAAGATGTGCACTCAATTATTTGTTTATCCTAAACTTTTCCCCACTAAGGCACTTCAGTTTGGGAGTAGGGGAAGTTTATGATTTTCCTTATCCAAGATCTCTTCCGTAGACTTTTAAAACTCTATCGTTAAAATAAAAGTAAAAATGTAACAATGAAGCGCGTTATAGACTTCACAAGCCATTTTTTATAAAAATCTGAAATATTTTCCCTGCCAGGTGGAGGGGGATAGCGTGAATTTTGTATGTGCTGACAAAAGCTGTGTTTACACCAACCCCTTTCATAGAAGATTGGTAAAAGAAGCACGAAAACATAAAAGTTACGGAAAGAAAGTAAATATAACTACAAGTGCGTTACTTGCAGGAATCAGCAAGCCCGGCTTAAAAGCTTATGCTTCATCCTCGCTCTATCAAGCGAGAGCATATTTTGGTTTCCCTTAAGAAGCTCAGGAGAAGATCCGACGGTGAGATGTTCTACTCGTTGAAAACCCTCAGCGAACAAGAAAGGGGCGAAGAAGACATACGTGGGAACATCACTTGTTTTTAATTTTTCCATACCGCCAGAGTTCAACGGCTTTTGACGTTTTTATAACTTATTAAGGACACTTAAAAAAGTTTGTTAAACCCCTTGATGCATTTTTGCTTTAAAAATTTAATATATATTTAAAATAAAAAAAGACAAATTTATGGCGAGATAAGGTAGAGAAAATATTTAGGAAAAGTATTTAAAGCTTAATTAATGACTTAGAACTATAATTTTAATAAAAAAGTGTAAGTTAAATAAAATACAAGATATTTAAGATTACTCCTTACTATTATTGTTACTTAATCTCCTTTCTGATAAAATCTCAATTGAGTACTATCTATTTTAAGTGATTTTACTTCTTAATTTGATTCATTTAGATTTATTATATATTCACCCTTGATTTTCTACAAATACCACAGTTAGTCAGAAAATCTTGAAGAAGCAGGAAAAAATGTATTTTATTCTCCAATTGGTCTTGGTATTTCTAAGCACTTTTTGCTATAAGGATAATTTTCTAAATTTTTATTTCAGCAATTATAGAGATTGACTTCGCCACCACCTTCATTCTCAAACTGAATAGAATAGCCGATCTAATGGAAAGGTGGGCTAGGACATAAAAAGATTTTATATTTTAGCTTTTAGTTTCGAGACATTGATTGAAAATCCGGATCTACTATTTGGCCATTATACCTTTCCCCAAAACAAATAAAAAAAAAACCCCTTAAATTTAAAAAAAAGATTATAGTTAATAAAATTTTCATATTATTTTTTCTTAACTTAAATCAATCTTAAAGCTATAAACTTATATATCTTTTTCATGTTTAATCATTTTCATAAGATCTAGGCTTAACTATTTTTAATTTAACTTCATCCAGTTGAAGAATAAATATTTATGAATAACTATCATAAATTAAAAAAATAGCTTTGGAAAATTGTCTAAATTCAATGATTAATTTTATATAATACGGGATTGAGTGTACCAACATAATTTGCTTAAAGATCTACGAAATGTTTACTATTATAAAATTCAATATTAATCTCCTTTACGTAGAAATATTATTTTTTTGAGAATATTTTTTAAAACACACTAATCATCGTTTTTTCTAAACTTTTTGACCATCGAAATATGATCAGCTCTGATTTCTAGAAGATACTTTAAGATTTTTTACAATGTAAAGAGATAAGCTTTGTTTTAAATTTACAGTGCATTGAGTTATTATTTTTTATAGTTAAGCAAAGCTCTCATCTCTGCTAAAATTTTCTTATTCGCTTCATAAAATATTTTAATGCATTCTATTTTAATCACAAAAATAAAAATAAAATTTAACTAACACGTGATAAATATTTTTAGGAAAACTTAAGTCAATTACAGGAAGATTTTATTAGTCTTGAAGTATTTTAAATAAATTGTATGAAAACTACTCTAAGAATATATATTCTTATGCTGAACTTGCTGAAAATAAAAAAAGTCATAAATCTGTAATATATTAAATCAGCAAAGAATTTTAAATTGCTTGAAGTTTCTAAGCAAATTAGTTTCTTTACTCTTTTAAGAGTATCAAAAGTATTTGATACTTTAGATTTTTAGATCAGAGCAACAAAAAAATAATTGCTATGCCAGATAAAAGTTAATAAGTTGATTTCCAATGAAATAATCTTAGTTCTTAACCTTTTATTGTAAAGTAGGATCAAGTTCTCAAACCAAAGTAAGAGTTTAGAACAAATAGAACATAAAATATCGCAAGTCTATTAATGAAAGTCTTTGTCTTTTATATCTACTAACCACCAATGAAAATCAATATTATATCAACTCATTCGTCATTTAATGATAAAAGTAATACTTCCTTAAGGAAATTATAGCTAAAATTCATATATTGATTTTTTGAGAGTATTATATTCAAATGGAAGATGAGCTATGCTCAAGTTCTATTTAGGATTAGAAAAATCAAGCCAGAAAGACATATAGATAAAATTCTTATGATAGAGCTAATGAAGGCTAAAATTTCTCTAAAGAATTCATAACTAAACTATTCAAAAATTTCAAGCTTTCAAGAAATGCTGAAGTTAGACCTTGTTTAAAAATTTTAATTGCGGAAAAATTGATATAATAACTTGAAAGTTATTACTGGCTTTATTTAAGACTTCTTATAATTATTTTAATTTTTAATAGTATATTTTATTATATTAATATTTATGCTTCTTTTCTTTGAATGGATTAAAAATTTTTTTTTCTCATCTCTTAAACAAATTTTAAATTCTCCTCTCGCTTTTTTTAAGTATTGGTAGTTGTATCTATATATTCAACTTGACTTAATTCTTTATTTTCTATTTCAGATTGGGGCTATTACTGATGTTAATAATTAAGTTTTTCTTCTTTTTGCAAATTATTATTTCTTAGCAGAGAACCATCCTCCCTTATTATTTATAAATCTTGTAGATCACTCGCAATTTTGGCCAAAGTCTGGCCATCTGTAATTAATTTCACATCCATTTGTTTCTTTATTAATTTATTTATCTTAATATAGATTTTAATTGCTTCCAAAAAGGATATCTTCAGGTATTGGGATGAATAAGAACAAAAAGAATAAGGATAAATAAATTTTGGACTAAATTTTGATTTACATTTGATTAAGATTCGGACATAAATGTAATTATCCTTGCTTAATAAAATTAAAAAAGCATCTTTAATTATAATACTGAGAATTGAGTCCATGGATAGCTCTTTATTTGAATAACAATAATTTTCAAATCTCTCTTATTATTTTTAGAAAGAAAACAAGAAGCGCCCTCTTAGCAAGCAAAAATTACTGCTGCAGTCAAATGTATATTGCGCATATACCGGACTTTATCTTCCAAAATTATTGGTTATCGCTCTAGAAAATACGGTAAATTCTATTTAAATTATGCTAAAATTCTCACTAATTTTTCCATTTTTTATTTGTGAGTAATTTTATTTAATGTAGAGAGCAATCCAATTTAAATTATTATTTTACCTATTTATACAAATTCTTATGTTATCATATTCACAGCCGAATTAATAGCCGAAATTTTAGGAAGAGATTTACAATATAGAAATAATGCAAATTAAAATTCTTCTCTGAAACAGAAATATTAAGTTACCAAAAGCAATATCTTATTCCATACTGAAATTATATATTAAAAATGTCATTCATGACTTTAATAAAATCATTATAATATACTTGAGCTCCAAAATTAATCCTTTATCAATTATATAAATGCCATGACTATATTAAACTTTGATATTTTAAAAATGTAAATTTTATGAAATAATCTTAGAAAAAATTAAAATATAGAATTTTTTTAAAGTTAATCTAAATAGTTTCTTTATCATTATTGTTAGAAGAAAGACATTACTAATTAAAATTCGAGCAAAAATTCAATATACGCATTTTTTAATTGTCTTTTACTATAAATTATAGATTTATCATTGAGCTAATTAAATTTCTTTTTCTTTAATATCATCTAAAAATTTGGAAAGCTATATTTATTAACTTATCTTTTATTATAAATTATTACCCCTAGAAAGTTATTTTCGATATCAATTAAGGTTTCTTTAACTATTTTTCTTATTTATATATCAGAGAATAAACTATTTTATTTGTATAGTTTGGTCTAGTTTAGTGAGTTAGAAAGATTATGGCCTCTAGGCAATTATGAATTTTTCATTCTGCAAAAATACGTATTCATTATAGAGGGTTGTTAAAAAGAGATAATTAAAAGATCTCATTTCTTTATTTATCACACTCCAATCAAAAAGCGAATAATTTATGTTACGACTTTTTATTGAAATTCGTCATGGAGTGTGGGCACCTATGATTTTCAATAATTATTTCAGACATTTACCCACTTGAGAAAATTTTAGCCGAAGTAGTTATGATCCGATTTTTGAGCATCTGCTAATTATCTTATTTGAGATTTTACTTTAAAGATATCTTCAAATACAATACGAGCCTATCCTGAAGAGGAAATGATTTTCTATAAGATATCAGATTAATTGTTAATTATGAAATTTAAATAAATTTGTAAATACTCATATTCCGTAATTCATTTAACAAATCTGATTTCTGTACCAACTTAACATTAGGACCCCTCTGCCTTCTTATAGCTTAAGATAGAAATTAATTACAGAAGTAGAATAACTTAATACAAGTTCCAAAATATTTCACTGACTGATCTTTTGAGGGGTGAGTAGTAGTTTAGCACTTGTACCAGAATACCAATCTGCGAAACTTTTTGTGATTAGGCTGCCATTCTTATAAATT
This sequence comes from Tetmemena sp. SeJ-2015, assembly GCA_027382625.1. Classification (NCBI taxonomy): domain Eukaryota; phylum Ciliophora; class Spirotrichea; order Sporadotrichida; family Oxytrichidae; genus Tetmemena; species Tetmemena sp. SeJ-2015. The sequence continues at coordinate 26,402 of JAJKFJ010020625.1, read as the reverse complement.
ATAATAATTTCAAGTCCCACACTCTCGTTTAATTAAGTTTAATTAATAGTTTAAAAAAGAAACCACGACCATCACTATAATAATTAATTTTTCCAAATTTCCAACAAAAAAAATTCTAAAATAAAAACATGGAATTCACCTTAGTTAGAGCACCCAGTCTAATTACCTTGCTTCAGTTTTAATTTTTCAAACATTACTGTAATTACCCTAATGTCTTTTTATCGTAAGCTATTAGTTTAAAACTTGAATACATATCTCTTACCACAATTCTCCATTCATATTCGATCCATAATGGTATTTTAACTCGATATCATAAAAGCTAATATGCATCAGTTATATATTTTCATTTAATTTCAATCCTTTATTCTTAATTTTTATTACTCCGCATTTAAGAATTATAAAATTATTATTTTAGAGTTTCGGATCGTTTTAAAGTCTTTATTCTGCAATTTTAGATAGCTCAGTACAATTTTTGCAAAATATTTCTTATCTGCTTTGCAAAAAATAAGGATCAATGACACAATTTAAAAATTTATTAATTTATTAGATAAAAATGCACATAATGACTACCTCTTTGCAGTTGAAGCATAATATAGGATCTTATTATAGGGCTTATATACTTTCATTGGGTACATAATGATCAAAATTGTCGATTTGTTAATTATACTCCATTTGAATTTTTTATTTGTTTACCAACTATTATATACTAGAATTCCTTAATTCTTACTCTTTAAAATAAAAATATTCAACTTATAACAATAAATTAATAAAAGAAAATTCGAAATGGAATGATATATTATTTGGGTGATTTAAAACTTTATAGTTAAAATTTAAATGAAAATCGGAATTAAGTTAAAATAATAAATTAGATTTGCAAATTGTTGGCAGTCAAATTGTGAATCAGGTACCCCGCTTATTCAATAGCTTATTTAATTTTAGTATGGATTTTTTCTATTGCCATCACATAGGACGTCTAATAAGAGATAATGATATACCAATAAATTAGCCAAGCTCTAAAACTTATGATCAAGGTGGCTCTTTACACAGACCTCTCTACGAAGTAGTAATAAGGATGAAAGTTGCTGAGAATTTAATTCTTAATTGAATAGTAATAATATAAGCCAAAACTCATACTACAACTTTTAACAATTCTTGATTTATTAATTTAATTATTAATTTCATTCTCTTTTATATTAAATTCTCAGCAATATTAAGATAGATATTGAATTAGATGAAATAAATAGAAGAGTATCACTGAAAAATAAAAAAATCACATATCTAATTTTAAGGAATTCAATTTTGCAAATGCTTACCTTTAAAAATTTTAAAATTTATATTCTATTAGAATTCTTGCTCCGTCAAATAAAAATTAAAAATCTATTTTTATAAAATATTAGTTACCTTAGATTTATTTGAGAAGATAGATAATTTATTCACTCTAGCCATAATTGCCGTGACTTAAATACAGCTGTTACTCTTCAATTATATCCTTTTATTCTCTAAATAAATCTTAGTCAGCTTCACAAGCTATATTATATTTAGCTGAAAATCCTCAATTATAATAAGAATTAAATTGCTTTAAGTAATAGGAATTATCTCTATCTTGAATAATTATGAGACCATTGGATTATTAATACAACTCAATGAATTTTATATTCTTGTAGCATTTTTATTGAACTCTAAGTTAAAAGTTATAAGAGACAAAAGATTAAATGAAAGGAATATGGTTGTATAAGAAGAATCGTCACAATATCTGTACTACTGAGATGGGCTGAGGAGATGACTTAAGAATAAACTCATAGTAATTTTTGATCAGCCATCCAACAAGCTGTATATCAAAAGTACTTTGGCCTTTTTAACTTGTATAATTTTTATTATATTATCCAATCACCGATTTTAATTTTTATTCTCAATTGATTACTATTATAAACAAATTCAATCATCTTCTTCGATAGATCTTTTTTAATTTTTCCTTAAATTACAAAATAAAGTTTAAAATATAAATAAGAGTCAAGAGTTCAAAACAAGAGCAGTTTATTTTCAATAGATTGAACACTCACGTTTTATCCATTCAATTGGGTTCCCTTCAGACCATTTTCCTTTAAGACTTTTTCCATCTTTTTAATAGATTATACCTTCGTCATGATGCTTTCCAGCCTTCCACTGTCCTTCATAAATCTCACCTCTCTTATAAATGCAGACACCTTAGCCTTCTCTCTTACCTTTAGAGAAGTTACCATGATAAAAGGATCCATCTTAATCAAGTTAATACCCTTCCTGATTTAGAAACCCATCTTTAAAGATTCCTTTTTTGAATTCATTGTTAACTCCAATCTCAATACCTTCACCCTATGGCAAACTTATCCAATCATCGCCCTTTTCATACCCAAAATAGATTCTTCCATCAGGAAATTTCCTAATTCCTATCCCATCAATTTTCCCATTTACATACCGACCAAATCTAATTTCATTATTAAGGAAGCTAATTTAATTATAGATACTTAAGCAAAGTTAAAAGTTAAAAATAATTATTTATAGAATTTAATAAAGAGGTATAAATAAAAACTAAAACAATGAGTGCAATTATTTTAAAGTTAGAGTTTCACTTATCGATATGCTGCTTGTAATAATGACTATAGAATTTTACTATTATTTCCATCTTTACTAAAATATATAACGCTCTTCTTTAACATGAAAATGCTTAAAATCTTAATCCCATTTTTAAATCCTCTTAAATTTATAATGAATACCACTCAGAAATGAGCTTTCTTTCTTAAAAATTTCAAGGATAATGATTTTAGAAATGAAAGCTCGTTCAAATGATATAAAATTATTATAAAGATAATTCTACTTTTACATTTCTTAAACAAAAATTAATATGATGTATTTATTTTATAATCTTTAAAGCATCTTTCAACCAAGAGATATATTCCAAGCACTCATCTTAATTTCAAATTAAATATCTCTTTGAACTTATTAACACTTTAATTCTTAATTGAACTCTCAGACATAAGTTACAAGGATGATATCATAATTAATTAAATTGGACCTGCTTTATTTCCTAATTGAATTATCTTTTCATTTCAATTCCCATTCATATACTTAATAAATAATTATATTTCAGCTTCCATTGATTTCATCCATATAAATCCAATTTAAATTTAAGCACGATTGGTTTCAACAATTCAGTTATAATAGCATCCTTAAAAGAGTTAACTTATAATTATAATTCTCTAAATAAATGAATAACAGATTTTAATGACATTAGATATATTTCTGTTCTAATTTTTAATTGAATACTTTTTGTGTTATATTTGGCCAATAGAAACTAGCATATCCAACTCTTACGTCTTTTGAGAAAGTTCCTATATATTTTCGTCCGTCTTTCCATTCAAGGATTCCATACCCATGCTTTAATTCATTTTTCCACTATCCTATGTAGCTTAGTCTCGGATCCTCTGCAGGATATTCTCTCACACCTATATATTTAAAAATAATAAAACTATTAATAAATCACCAATAATAAACACTACAAATAGCTTTTCGCAAAGAATTTAAGTAAATAAAAATAGCATTTGTTTAACTGAACCAATCAACACCCCAAAATGAAAATGCAAATTTGATCTCTCTCTCTCTTAGTTAAATTAAGCATAAAGAAGGAATTTAGTCCTGCTATTCAAAATATATCATTTTGTCTTAAAAGATTTGAAGTACTTTCAAATTATGGATCTATACAATCTTTTTTTTTTTAAATAGAATCTCTCTTATGTGTGAAATCTTTTTTTAAAAATCAATATTTCAATCAAACATAAAGAACTACAATTTCAATAGCGTAAATTGCTTTATTCTTAAATTTTTAAACAGTAATTTCATAAAATTTAACTGGAAAATACAGGAAATAGCAAAATCTATAGAAAAAGTAAAATCAAATTTCTTTATCAAGCAAAAATTAAGGACAAATGGAAAATTTAAATTTACTATAGAATTTGATAAAAAAAGGCATTCACATTTAAATTACAAACTAGTTTTAATAAGATAATCGAAGTACCTTTATAAAGACATCAAGATTAATTATTTAGAAACTGAAGTTAATTATTTAAATAAATTTTTTTAGGATAATAAGGATGCAAAAAACTCTATCAATTCATTTTAGTTATTGAATTTATCTATTCAGCAGGGTGAATTTCATTTTATCAAATGGATTTTAATCTCTGTGAGGCTCGAAATATTTTGAAAGAGATTTCATGGGTCTTATACAGGTCTTATGTAGCAATTTTCCTTCTTCTCTATTTCAGTCTTTGGTATCCTTAAAACGTTTTGGTTTCATTTATAAATTACTGATATGACTAATAAGTGCAGATGAAATAAATTTGAATTATTTAGGACTATAAATTTATTAAATTCAAAGAGCCACTCTCCAAAAATATTTCAAGCATAAAAACTTACTAGATCCAACTCCTATATATATTTTAATAATTTTTAGGAGATTTTCTATAAATAAGATCAGTTTTTATTAAATTTTTGTTTTTTAAATCGATTTTTAACTCACTTCTTTCATCATAACAACAAAATTAGATATTTAAAATAAGATTATTTCAGTAATTATTCAATTAATCTTAAATGAATTTTATGTGGCATTAAAATTTATTTATTAAGACTTTTAACTATGATTAGACTCATTTAAATTATTTCCTCAAGCTTGGCTTCTTACTTATCTTATAATAAATTGATTGATTTATATATTATAAAATGTTAAAATAATACACCTTTCAAGTAAATATGTTCTTCATCTTTGAATAGTCTTGAAGCTAAGATTTGATAATCGCAAAATTCTCTCAACTTCTTAACCACACAAAGGTATGCTTCTTTATACCCTTCTTTCTTCTTTGATTTTTTCATCTAACTGTATTTGGATTAATTTATTTCTTTCTTTCGTTCACTATCCAAATGTTTGAATTCAGCGATAACTTAAATTGCCTCCTCCATATTGTCAGGTTTCTTGAAGTAATTTTCGCATTCTGGCATGTGAATAATGAGCTCTTTGTATTTGCAAACTTTCCTGCATTTTTCAAATCTTGGACATTTAAAAATGATTTCATCCAAGATTTGCTTGTCTTGATTCGATATCTCTGAGAACTAAGTTCCTTAGCAAAAATTTGGACAAATTTCGCCTGCGACGCAACCCTCACAACATAAACAGCCGCATTTTAGACATTCTTGAGGGTCTATCACAATATATTCGCACTTTCTGCAAACGAATCTCATTGAAAGTCAACCACCTCCGCTCTAATCAAAGTCACAAGAGGTTAATTGAGGATTCTTTCTAAAAACATAAAGTTCTTTGTCATCCAGTATCATTTTAATTGTTGATCAATTAAATTAAAACTTTATTGAAGAAAACTAAAGTCTATCTCATTAAATTAAAAAAACAAAATTATTAAAATACACTTGATTTAAAAATTAAATAAATTAAAATTGCTTATTTCATTTTGCATATAACTTTTTAAAAAACTAGAGAATTTATTCCATTTAAAATATATATTAAAATTTTTTAAGATGCTATTGATTTGAATGAATGTATATTATTTGTTTATCAAACAATGAAATAGTAAGTAGACAACTACTTTAAAAATAAATTTATTAAAAGCTTGTAAGGGAACTATAGAGAATGGATTCAAATAGATTTTATATTGAAGTTTTAACTTGTCTTAAATTTTAATATAATGTAACTAATTTCAAAAAATTTAAGCATTAAGATTTCTTTTATTTTGGTTTGATGAATCAAGTTATAATTTTATTCTTTATTTATATTTAAAAGGTGCCAGAAATATTTTAATTATCTATCTTAGAATTAGAATATCTTCTTTTGTTAGAAATAATTAAATGCTATTCTGAGCTTAAAATGATTATAGAGTTATATTTATAATGAAGTAAGAGCTTGCCTCCTTAGCTCTCCTTGGAGATAAAGTGAAAGATGCAAATAGCAACTTGAATCTGACAATGATTTGCAGCTTAAATTTCTTGCTAAATTGCTTTCTGCAGTTCTATGCTCCGATCTTCGTGGGTCTAGCTTACTCAGACAGAAACATCAGTCAGATTTTGATAGGATTAATTACGGCCTCTTTTCCGCTGGGCATGATGTTTTTCTCTTTCCATATTGAAAGTCTTGTGATAGGATATGGCTAAAAGACTCTCTTTCTTTTTAGTATGCTCAATCTAAATAGAATCAATTTTAAAATCAAAATTAGCTCATGGCTTTGATTGCTGCGTGCATCTACGGCTCGGTTTATTTCGTTTACAACATTTATCTATTTGTCTTCTTGAGCAAAAAATAAATGTAAATACAAAAAATTAAAAGCATCCTAGGTAGGGTTGTTCACGGGCTTGAGGACGTCATATTTGAGGACAATTAATTAAATAATTTCTTTTAAGAACTTACTAATTAATTGGAGGTAATATGCACTCACTATATATAGAACTCAAACGAGTCTAGTACTGTAAAAGATAAGCAATTCGCGACATACAAGTTAGTAGGAAGTGCAGGATATGTTTTAGGCAGTATGGTGGCGCCTTTTATTTACTCTATGGCTGGATACTTCTGGTCCTTCACTTCTTATGGAATAGTTATTGCTATCACTGGCTTCTATACCTATTTCCTTTTACCAGTAGATTCTGATACGCAATTAGTAAAAATGATAAATTTATAATACGGATTTAAGCAGTGAGGAAGGAGATCGAGAAGATCATGCTGAGGTCTTAAGTGGTAACAGTCAATTCAATTTTGGGGAAGAGGAAGCTGCACTAGAGACCTCTCCAAATGATGAGATAAGATATCTATTTAAATATTTTATTAGTAAATTTAGAGTAGACTGAGCTTTTGAGCAGAGATATGAATACAAGTGTTGGGACCATAGATGAAATCCATGCTGTCTACAAAAGCTCCAGGATGTTAAGGCTCCTGAAAAATCCTAGAATGTCTCTGACTATTTTGGCGCTTTTTCTTTCTCTGAGTTGCTTAATGACACTCATACCTACTCTCACTATCAAAATTAAAGATGCATATCATGCTACAAGAAAGGCATAATCTGAAGGCAGAAACATCTTACTACTTTTTCGTCGTGCAAGAGATTGGATTCACCTTCTCATAAATAGTCCCCTACTTCTTTGGAGAGACATCGAACTCCATAAATGAAAAGTCAAGGCAAAGACTTATCAAGTTTTCCTTCGCTGTTATCGCTTTTGGCCTTTTTTTGACTGGACCAAGTAATGCATTAAATGTACCACAGGACAAGGAGCTCATACTAGTGGTCCTAGGTCTCTTTATTCAAGGGTTTGGAGTTGGGATGCTTCTTATCATTTAAAAAAAGAAATGAGTAATTTTATTAATCATGGGGAACATCTAGCTTCTGCGAGTGGCCCAAAGCGAGTATAGAAATCCTGAAAGAGCAGTTATTAATTCCTAGTCACTCTATGTGTTTACATAAGGTTTTGGAGAGACATTTGGTATGCTGATTGGTCCTTTAATCTCAAATATAACTACATATTTTTTATAGTAATCTCTAGCATTTTCAGTTTCAAATATTATTCAAATTATATTTTGCTAATTCATTTTTATTTTTAATTGTTCAAAAGTCAAATTAATCATGAAATTGATGAAATCGGCTTTATTTAAATTATGGCTTGAAGAATTTTATTTTTATTTTTCTAAGAAGGTTACTTAAATAAAATCTTAAATATAAAATCTTTAATTTATCTGTGAATTAATCATCATTTTTCAGGAAATTTTAATTTTTTTTAAAGAAATTATCTTAATAAAAAGGTAAAATACTAACTTCATATTTATAAATAAATTTTTTGTTAGTTTTTTGAATGAGAATATCAGTGCGACTTTTTCACAATATTAACCATAGTTTGTGGAGTTTCTTATGCGATTCTTTTCAAAGAAAAGCTTTAGCCTCTACAAAGCTAAAATATAAACATATGTGATTGCTCTATGGGGAAGTAAGAATTGAATTAGGCTTCTGAGGGTGTCTCCTTAGTCAATACTTTAAATAATTAAGATTAAGGTAAAACTAGTAAGGGTATAAATAATTACAATACTATTCAATGAAATGCAATTCACTTTTATGCTTATCTTTTATGGTTTAATAGCGGATATAAAATGCAAATAAATATATTAAGCTTGATTTATTTACATTATTATGAAACTTTTAAGTTGAATGGTATCTTATTTAGTTATAGTGGAGTATTTTTAGATTCATAAAGTATGCATTTAATTTTTTTTAAATAAAATTTATTCAAATTAAAATTATAAACAAATAATTAAATTTTTATCAATTTCCTTGTAAACCAGTAATTTCAAAGCTATCTTCGAGCGGTTTTAGATTATTATATGGGAGGACTTTTATATATTTTTCTAGTTTAATAGTTCATCTATTTTCCTGGAAACATATTGTAAAATATTTTTATATTGACATTACGATCTCTATCATAAGATTAAAAAAAATTTTAGTTCTGTAAATTATAATTAAGTTTAAACAATAAACTTGACGTACTAGGGTATAACTTGGCATCAGTCCCGACTCATCGTCTCCTTACGCAAAAGGGGATTTTTTAGTGCTGAAACAAGCCAGCCATTTTTACTATTGACAAAGGTATTAAGTCCTTATTAATTTTCTGGTGTTTGCCAATTATAATGATTTAAAGAGTTGAGAGTAACAAAACTCTCTAAAGAGGCTCTTAATTGCCGGATTAAAAATCCAATTTTTCATGCTATTTAATGAGTAAGTGAGGAACAGGATATCAAGGTTTCATAATTTCTAGTTGTCCCTGCTAACTGAAATAAGCTTCGAACTATTTTTATTGTGCTATCTAATGGCTGATATACAAAAGCCAAATGATCAAAGACTTGCGATGAAGATTACAGAGAATCTTTCTTGTTATTTAGTGAAACTAAATATAAAATTTTTTGTTAAGCTTTTATATGAATTGAATTTTTAAGATATTAAAAGAATATAAGATATAGTAACTGAGTCAGTTACAAAGTCGATAATTTTTTAAGCAGTATTCCAAAAAGGTATAAGATTTTGACTATAAAACCCAAAGATTAAGTTCTTGGTTTTATAAATAAATCGTTAACCGCTTAGATTTATAAAATCACAGATAAATGTTCTTGATTTTTTTATGATGGTTTAATTGTTTTTAAAGCAAATTATCACCTTAAAAATTATAGGCTATATTTTTTTATTTATAAATTGTTTAACGATGACGCATTGCAGTAAATTGATGAAAATATACATATATATATTATGATAATCTATACCGAACAGTTGACATTGTTTAAATTTTGTGATTACTATCGTAAAAAAATTATTACATATTCCCCAGATTGATAAACCTCTAATCATTATAGAAAAGAATTTAATATAACCTAAACTTTCATTTATAGTTGAAAATAAAATACGATGATTTCATTTAAAACTTCTTTTCTACTTTTCAAATTAATTAATTTCTATTCCTCTCATCATTTGTGATAACGAGATAAAACTCATAAAAGGAGAAAACTTAAAATATCATTTAAAAAGCAAATTTAAATCAAAGAATAAAATTTTAATTAAAAAATCGTCATTTATATTTGCAATTTTTTAGAGAAGAATAAATCTGAGATTATAAAATTACAAATTTACAATTTATCAAGACTGATCACAGTCAACTACGAAATCGAATAAATAATGAAATAAAATTTTTAGGGGGCGTCATCCCCCTTTTACTTTATTTTTAAAAAATCGCTATATAGGCTAAATAATGCAAAATTAAGAATTTCTAAGATAAATAATTAATGAGAGTCAAAATTACTTTCTAAAAGTTTTATTATAATTCTAAAGTTTTTTTTTAAAATTAAATTGATATATTTTTGAAAGACTTGATAAAAGAAATCATAACTCAACATATTTTATTTCGATTCTAACTCTAATATACTTTTCAGTTTTATTAATTCATAACTTTATGATTTTTAAAAAAGTTTAAATTCTTTGATTGTAAATAATGACCCTCTTGAAGATAAATTGCACCAAAATTATCAAATTATTCGGGATTTTTTAAATCAATTTTGGGTGAGATTAGTAATGAGATTCAGATCTTATTAAGGTTATGGCGTGGTTGACTTCTACCCCCCCTCCACTCCTTGCCAAAATTTTTCAAAGATAAAAAATAAATAACATTTGTGTTATCTAAGACTTGCTTACTTAAAATTATACGACTAAAATAATAAGAATTAAATTTTCGCATTTATTAACCTTCTATAATTTATGATTTTCTGAAGTGTAATTACATGCTTAATATCACCAAACCACGAAAAACACTAGGAGTGTGTTTGTTTCTAGGAATCTCCATTTCCTTAATTTTTCAAAACTATAAGTTTGTAGAGGGAATTACTCCTTCTGACTATGACTCATAGCCTACTGCAATCCTAGATATAAAACACAAATATTTTTACGATAAGGATCCAATTGGAATTTATAATTGTATAATTATTTTCTTAAAAGAATTCAAAAGGCTTTAGCAATCCTCAATTATTAAAAATATAGATATTTTATCAATGATTAATACGATTCTTAATTGAGCAATACCTGGATTTCTGCGTTTTACCAAGACCAGCATCAACCACTCAATTATACTGGGAGATGGTTAGGCGCTACTACTATAAGCTATTCCATGACCAAAACGAGTAGACGCTCGCAGCTAAATATTAAAAGATTTTTTATTTAGCCGATATTCTGATGGATCCAATGTTCGGGGATGTTCAGGTATCAAGAAAACCATAGACACTAAATTATTCAGCAGAGGTTGAATATCAGCTCTATCTTTAAAGTGATATTATTTATTTACCAGCATCTATACTTAGACAACATTATTTCTACATTTTATATTTTCTTAAACGAAGCTTACTCATAAAAAGTTTTCAAAAAAACCACTGAACCAAGAGTTCCCTTCATCACTCATAGAATGTGGATGACTGACCCCTTGAATCTATATTTTAAATGTATAAATTGACATACTCGTTCTTATATATTAATCCTCGAGAGATGTCTGCTATTTTGAGAGATGAATTTTTGGTCGAGTAGATTCTAGCTACAAATTAAGTTTTAGACAACGAAGCCGATAAGGTTGGAAAAAAATTTACTCATATATTATGGACTAACGATAAATCCTTAATCCCAGAAACCATAAGGTATTTCCTAAATCTTGGAATGGAAGTTAGAGAGTTGAAAGAGCTGCAGTCTTTTGATTAAACATTCAAGGAAATATTCGATCACTATTTGTCAAACTTCGTAGGAATCGGTGTAGCCTGTGATATAGCAAGAATGATTATAAATTACGAGCTGGGAGGGCTATATCTAGATATGGATGCCTATTATAAATAGTACTTTAAAAATAATTTTTACTCAGCTGACCTCCACTACGCATTTGATTTTATTTATTCTGAATGGAATTTTGAATTTTCACAACAAAATTTATTCAAAATATTTTTCAAAAATACACCTTTTTTAGGCAAGTATTAATCTCAGAATAGATTTAGAACTTCACCTATGTTTAATTATTTGTATATATCTGACGAAAAACAGATAATTTTATTCTATTATTTTAATGTAAACTGTCTCATCTTTTTTAATTCCTAGTTATCAAATATTTTAAATGATTTTTGGGGCTTCTACAGCAGTGAATTTCATGAGAATGATCTCGCTACCTGGTCCTTATTTAATTTATTTTTTAGTTATCCTATGGAAGCAAAATCGGACATCCCATCCACAAAATGCATCTCAAATACTTGAGAAAGTTCTTTAAGATGGAAGAGTCAGACAGACCTTTCTTCCTAAATAGATGCTATTTCCCAACTTTAATTTAAATGTGATTAAATTGCTAAACTTCGGGGGTAGTTCTATTCTTAACTGGCCCATTTTATTACACTATTGTCGGACAGTACACATTAGCATCTCCTTATGAATAAGAAACTCCAAACCAAGACATCATACTAGTCAACTGTAAATAAAAATAATATTTATTTAATTATTGACTAACTCTTCATTCAAAGGCAAGTTTGAAAACTTATAAAAATTTTATATGATGCGTATTTTATTATACTTGGTAAAAATTCAGGAGCCGAACGGCGAAGTTCATGATTAAATCATGAATGTAGAGGTGATGTAGTATGGGCAGGGCTCATGGACCAACGATTATGTCGACTCGCTAATATTTGGTTGGCCTGAGTCATAATGAATTAGTATGCTTTATTAAAAGTTGTTAGCTATAAATTACAATATTATATAATTGTCAACAATAAAATAATATTTGACTTGTTTATAAAAAATTAATTTCAATTGCTTAATTTGAAATTAAACTATCTAAATATTAGGCCATTTATACCTCAGAGCAATAGATTATCAAACTTACACATACACTTACACTTAAAAGATAGAAAATATAATAACTAGGTAGAAATATAAAAAGTAGCAAAAGGAATAAATGAAACTAAAAATTGCTCTTATAAATTTTAGATTCAAATTGCATAAATAAATTCGGCACTGAATAGAAATAATTTTCTGCAATTTAAATGATTTTCATAAATATTAAATTTGTGAAGATAAATTTAAAAATTATCTTCAGAATAAATTTGCATTCAAGTAATTTAAATATCATAAATTAATAAATAAGTTTTATTAATGATATTATCAGATATTAATTTAGAGTCTAAGCTATAAAATCCAGCATTAATAAATTAAAAATTTAATGTGATATACTCTATAATAATATTAACTTCACTTCGGCCACTTTAAATTTATTGCTTCAATTCCAAAATGAAATTACTTTTACAATATTATAAAATATATAAATTAAATTGCATAAAAATTTTAATAGAATTTGGTCTTCAAAGTATTTTAGAAATCTATCCTAAGATGGGAGATTATTACATATTTTAAACTGTTTTTTTGCAGATTATGAACCTTCTAAATACTTAGTTATAATCAATGTTAACTAAGAAACATATTCAATTATTAACAAAGTAAAATTGAAATTCATAATTTACTTTTAAAAATATTATAATGAACTTAAATAGGGAATTTAATATGAAAATAGGAATATTTTGTACTGATAATTTATAATTCATTCTTCGGACAACTATTCAAAGAAATTTTATATTTAGAAAATGCATAGTTAGAAATATTATCTGTTCAGCCACCGATTTTACACTATTGGCGAGGAAGCCAGCTTTTACAGTTTTAGGATTTTTACAGACTTTTAGATAGGTAGCTTAGAAACCATCTATAATTTATTAGAATATTAGTCAAGAACGTTCCCTATAATTGTTGGATTTATAAAATCAGTAAAATTACCTTTTTTATCAAATTTTTCTAGCAAGGTCGACAAGTAGTGCTTGCAGTACCAATTTTTAGAATTTATGACAAGAGCTTTGTCCTTGTTCGTCCAGGCTTTACAGAAGCAAACTGAATATGTAAAATAGTTTCATCTACTGTCTGCAGCAGATCACAGTTCAAAATTTAGATATTTAAGTCATGAATTATTGCAATTATAATGTCTTACAGCATTTAAAAGTGTAAATTCGAATCAGTAAAACAATGAATAAGATCCTTATTAAAGATCTTAATTTAAAATTTTAAAGTTAGTATATACTAGAGTTTATAAGGATAAAAACTACTTTGGATTATACAGTGTAAGTAGTTAATTTTTTTTAGAAAATGCTTTATTCAAAGATAATGGAACTATTTTAATCAGTATCTCACAATTAGATTATTTTGTAAATCAAAAAATTAAAATGAGAACAATTCAGTCAAAGGCAGCTTCAACAATGCAGGGTTATTAAATTTTAGCCTTGATCTGTCTACTAAACTTTTTATTGAATTGCTTTATGCAACTCTATGCTCCTATATTCGTTGATTTAGCTTACAATTAGCTACAGATTAACCAGGTACTAATTGGTTTTATTGCTGCTAGCTTTCCACTTGGCATGATGCTCTTCTCATTTCAAGTTTAATTATTAAAAATAATGGAATATTAATCTTAAGTTGAAAGGATCGTAAAGATCCTTGATCCTCGAAAATCATACCTCCTCGCTATATTTCTTTTGACTCTAAGTGCTGCAGCATACGGACTGGTATATTATCTGAAGTCTGCCCTCTTTTTCACGCTTTTTAGCATTTTAGGGAGATTAATGCATGGCCTTGAAGACACTCTTTTTGAGGTTATCAGTGTTCATTTCTTATAGAAGCTTCCTGGTTCCACCAAATTTTTAGAAGAGGAGAATGCTTAAGATTCAAATGGGTAACCAGATGCAGCTTATCAAACTAAGTCAAAAGGACAAAATACATCTAAAGGAAGTGAGAAAACGATTAATGCATCAGAAACTTAGTCAATGAAGTTGATAGAGCCTGAAAGAGCATTTACCACTTACAAGCTAGTCGGCAGTTCAGGATTTATCTTAGGAGGAGTAATAGCTCCTTTCATCTATTCTAGACTTGGCTATTTCCTATCGTTCATGATGTATGGGGCGGTCATAGGATTAATTGGCCTCTATACTTATTTAATACTGCCAACAGTTACGCAAAAGCAACCTGACTAGAATAATTCTGATGATGAGTTCTCTTCTGCTTCTAGCGACTAATCTAGTCCTCTACTTCACCAAGAAGAGAGAGCAAACTACTCTACTTTCAACTGCTTATCATAGTAGAAGGAACTTATATGTGCAGAGACTGGAAAGTACAAAAGCTCATCTATCAGCCATATTATCTACAATAGAAGGCTGTCTCTAACTCTAATGTGCCTATTTTTATCGCTCTGCTGTTTAATGACTGTGATTCCAACCCTTACACTAATTTAATTAAATTGAATGCGTGCTTAATTTTATTATAATGCTCTAAAAGCGATATTAAATAAGCACTGAATACTCTTACTACTTCTTTGTAGTTCAAGAAACAGGTTTTATCCTTTCTTAGCTAGTACCATTCTTCATAAAGAGTGACGATGCTAGAAACTAAAAGAGCTCTTCAGACTAGGTTCGCCATAGAATAATTATATCTTCCTTCTTTATAATCATACTGGGCATGCTTCTAGCTGGACCAAGTAACTTAGTGCCCCTCATGGGAGAGAACCTAGAACTTGCCTCAATCTTTTGCGGATTATTTATTCAAGGCTTTGGAGTTGGACTTCTACTATACAAAATTTGCAGCAAAAATATTTCATGCAAGCAATTATATAAAAATTTGATAATAATTCTGGGAAACATATAGCTTTTGAAGATAGCAACCAATGAGTTTGTTGACTATGAATAAGCGGTGATTAATTCCCAGGCCTTATTTGTCTTCGTTTAAGGATTTGGAGAGACATTTGGAATGCTAGTAGGCCCACTTAACCTTTCTCAATTATTATAAACTTCTTTATGTTTTTAATTCTAGTTTATTGCAAGTGAGATGGGAGACTTTAGATTTTAGTGTGACTTCTTTGCTTTTTTTACTTTGTGCATAGGTGTGACGTATATGGCTTTTTACAAGCTTCAAGGCCCCAACGAAGGTATTTAAAAATAGGCATAAGGCTCTACTTCTTTCATCACTTAAGGCTTAATGGATTAAGATAATGTCTAGTGCTTCGAAAACCCACAAATAAACGACTACTAGTTCAACAATTTCTCAAACCAAGTCCAAAAGTAGTCTTCTATAGATCAATTATATTTCATTATAAAAAAAGATATCTTAAAAAATTATTTAAAGAAAAAATGTGATATTCAAGCTTATAATAATGATAAATATAATTTATTTTAAAAGAACGTTTATATTTAATAGAAATAGTAAGTGAAAAGATAAATGAAAAGCGCAGAGACTCAAGGCTAAGCATACTATGATGACTTCTGCCTCAAAAAATAAATAAATTTGGTAAGAAAGTAAGTAAATAAATAACGCTCTTCAATAAAGAAATTTTGAAGTTGTATTTTTAAATTTCTATCACTTCGAATTGATAATTTTATATATTCAGGAGTATTTTAAAAAAAAATATGATATTGGTATAATTCACTTCTTATATCTATGCACAACTTAAATTTAATATCTGAGAGCAATATTGATATTCTTTATAATTATAATTAAAAAAAACTATTATTAAAAACGCTATTTAAAGTTCTCTACTTACATAGGATGATAACTGATTTTTTAATTCAGTACGATAAGTGCTGTTTTAAAAAATTGATTGTTATATTTATTCCTAAAATTTTACTTTACTTTACTTTAAAGTTCTCTAACGACATATTATAATTTTTTTAAATTATTTTCCCACAAAAATGTTAAAGTATTCTACTAAATAACTTACAATCTTTCAACGATTTAATAAGATAAGATGAAACTGATTATTTACAGGTGATAGTTCAATGATTATCAAAATTAATTTTTTCCTGCTTCGAAAAAGATATGGAACCTAGAAGCTTGCGGTATTATTGATTTATATTTCCTCACACTAATATTGTTCTTATGCTGATATGATATGAAAGAAATCTATTTGATTAAGGAAATTTAATTGAGAATTCAGTTTTGATTAATACACTTCTTTGAGTATTCAGTGAGTCTCGGGCCATCCAAAAATCTGCAAGTCAATAAAATCATTAGTCCACGATCCCTGACCATACTACCTCACCTCCACCTTTATAATCTACTCACTTATTTCTCCATTCAGCTCTTGAATCCTTATAAGGTTAACTTTTTATTATGAAATAAAGATGATAAAAGGTTTTCGGAGATGTCTGTGTATGAAGAGTTGATGATAATTATGTCTTGATTCTCTGACTCTGCCTCAAATGGAGATGCAAGAGTGTTCTACGCCATCACAGTATAGTAGAATGGCCCAGTTAGATATAGCACAACTCCCGAAGTTGAAAATAGTTTATTTATGTTTATTTTATTAATTTATTATCTTGAGTTTTTAAGTTGGGAAGTAGCAACGGTTGAGGAAGAATGGTCGTTCTGTCTCAGTCATTTTGAAATGCTTCCTCAGATACTTCAAGTGCAGTTTGTGGATAGGGTGGCCTGCCTTGCTTCCAAAAGACCAGGTCGCAAGATACCTCTCGTAGAATTCCACGTCATTATAGCCCCAAAAATCTTAAATATTAGTTCAAACTTTATCCAAATATTTGTCAATTATTGACAAAATTTTACAAATGAAATATTTTTAAGAAAAAAGTTTAAGAATTAAGGATATATTTCATGTCATATTAAAATAAGAGCTTGAATTATACGCAATTAAATTAATTTATTTTATATTAAAATCGAAGGTGTAATGAAGATCGACTGAGTGAAAACAATTAATTTGCATATTTAAGTTTATATCAGAGTATTGCTGGTAGTAAGCGTCCATATCCAAATAAAGTCCTCCCATGTCATAATTGATAAGCATCCTCGCTGCATCACAAGCGACACCGATGCCCTTGAAGTCAGCCAAGTAATGATCAAACAACTCCTTGAATGTCTGATCAAAGGACTTTAATTCCCTCAGTTCTCTTACCTCCATACCTAGGCTTTGGAAGAATTTTACAGTCTCTGGGATGAGGTTCCTGTCGTTAGTCCATAAGATATGTGTGAACTTTTATCCCACCTTCGCAGACTCAGCATCTAAAACTTTATTTGTCTTCACAAACTGCTCCATTAAGAACTAATCAGTGAATATCGATGCCATCTCTCTTGGATATAGAATATAATAAGAGTATATGTTTTTGTTGTTGCAATATTGAGGGTCAGTCATCCATATTCTGTGAGAGAGGAAAGGAACTCTAGGCTCAGCGCTCTTTTTGTAAACCTTGGATTATGAGTAGCTCAAGTGAAACAAAATAAAGTGATTGATAAGTTGCTGCTAGTAGAAAATAAATACATTATCGTATGCATTTAAGAGTAGTCAACTTCAGCTTAATTATTCAAGGTAAGTGGCTTTCTCAAAAGCTTAGCATCTCCGAAAAGTGGATCTTTTGCAACATCTACTGATCAAAATTATCAAAAATAAATTTCAAACTGCTTGCTTTTTGTCATTGTACTCATGGAATAGTCTGTAATAATAGCGCCTTACCATATCCCAGTAGCACTTAGTAGTAGATGATGGTCGTGGCATCACGCAAAACTCAAAGTATAGATAAATAAGAAACGCTTCAACTACTTAATTTCAATTTTAGAAGCTTAATAGTTAAAGAAGGCGAGCACCTTCTAAATTTTAAGTATATTATTTTATGCAATTAAATTCCAAGAGGATCCTTGTCGTAGAAATACTTATCCTTGATGTCTAGCATTTCATCTGCTTTCACAAAAAGAGCACCTTAGTTTTAGTCCTTATCTATGAAAAGGAAAGAAACAGTGGCTACTAGCAAAATTCCAATGAACCTTTATTTTAAGAGGGATAATGATTGCTTCAACATTTTTGTATTTAAATATTTGATTATAAAGATAAATGAGTGAAGTGAATCGTGGGTTGAGGAATCATGTCAAAGCACAATTCTGATATTTTTTTGTTTTAATTAAAATTCTAATCAGGCATTTCCTCTTAGAGATCTGCATTTAAAAGCAATTGTCATAATTATTGGTATATCCCTATTTAATAACTCAAAAATTTTACCGCTAAGTTTTTTTTACATTTACAAGATCTTTAAATAATGTTTTGAATAAAACCAAGGCTATTTCTACAATCAGCTTTTCATTGCACTTATTTATCAATAAATTACATAATAAATTCAAATTAAATGACTTCTATAGTCCTCTTCTATAAAATTAGAAAACACTTGTTGCAAGTATAAGAGAATTTCTATCTATTTTATAGAAGAAAGAACAATTATTTTTAAATTTGTGATTAAACTTAAATAAAAGGTAGTGTATTCTTTATTGGGTTACAATAGCATTTAATTCACAAAATAAAACATTAAATCTTTGCAAAGATATTATTTAGTAATTATTAAAATGAATTCAGCAAATTTCAGAAAGCTCAATTATATTTAATTTATATTTTCTAAGCTGAAGCTTCCTATTGCGATATTGATATTAGCATGCATGAGTAGCTTGGTTGTCTCTGTGTCTGAGGATGAATAGAAACTCAATAACAAAATAATAAGTTTATAAAATTATTTTATCAAGGAGACCTCAGGAGGATTATACGATCTAATCAACCTCGAAGACACCACGCACCTATAGAAGGCACTAGTAACTATAAACTACCTTGGATTTTGCGTATTGCCAAGAACTGCCATCGCAAGCAAAAGATTTTTAACTCATTTTGAATTTATTGGTAACTTTATTTTTCGAGGCTTTCTACAGGTAAAATGGATTATTAATAAATCTATGATAAATAACTCAATGATAAAAGTTTGAAAAGGAAAACTTAATATTTTGTTATGGAGTGAATAGATCAGAGTACAACCATGATCAAATAAAAGCGAATGAATTATAATTAATGTTTGCATGTGCTTGATGTGGATAACATGTTGAGCAAAACATTTTAATACGATGAGAAGGTTGTGAGAATCCCCTTCATCACTCACCACGTGTGGATGACGTCTCCCTAAAATCCCCAAGAGATGGTCGATGTCGTCAAAGATCCATTCATTAAGGCACAACTCTCAATCAAGACCAAGTATCTTAATGACTTGCTAGCTGCAGACCCACTCAGCTATGATGAAAATGGAAATCAAGTTCATAAATGGCAGCATATCTTACATATAATTCCTTTCTAATTTCATTTCTTTCTTTATTAATAAATCCTATTAATTTAAATTACTTCAAATATTTTGGTCTCTTCAGTATATTTACCTCTCTCTTTCTCTGAGCTTAAATTAGTCTTACAAAATTGGAGTAACTTTTATAAAGAAAGCTCTTTTTATTTATCTTTAATTATAATCTTCTGGACTACTGACAAGAGCTTGATTCCCAGATCTGTTGAGTTTATGAAGGAAGCAGGATTTATAGTCAGAGAGCTAAGTGAGCTCGAACTCTTTTAAATATGTTTTTTTTAAGTTTCATTATATGGATAATAAAAACATCACTCATAGAAATAATTTTAATTACATCTCATTTTTCTTGTAATTAACTTTTAAAAACTTTTAAAAGGGTCCGCTATTGCTGCAATGAACAATAGATAGTTATTAATTTTAAACAAACTATTTAGCAATAAAGGAGGCGCTAGATGAATATCTAGAACAAGACAGACCTGGCGCCGCCTCAGACTTTGTAAAAGTAGCTATCATGTATGAAATAGGTGGCTTCTAAACTTGTATTATCTACCTTAGAATGATATTTTCGGAGTGATTATTAAAAAATATTTTGTTTACCATGATTTCGATTTCTGGTTGACTGAGTGGGACATTAGAATCCACAGAGCACTAGACGTATTTGGGTGGAACTAGATTCAGCATGGCGTATACACAGTAATGTATCAGTATAGCATGTTGGCCAGACCTTAACACCCTATTCAAAGGCGCTACATCGAAAACTTCTCCAAAAACTAAATATACAAATTACAAACGCATATAAACACATTTACATATTCAACTACCTAGCAGAAAAACATAAAAAGGCATCCTCTAAATTCGTTCATCATATTATTTTCAGCATAAGACTTTCTTATTTCCATATTGGCTCTTTTTAACTTACAACTCTAAAGGTTTTTATAAGAACGAGAATTTTTAAAGAAACCTTGATAAATAAATTGCATAATTTGAATTTAAATAATGCGTTAAATGGATTAATATATTTAATCATGACTGCTTTAAAATGACTTATGGAGTAACTCTGTACGACACTGGCCCCTATCTCTATGATCTGGGCTTCTTGCAAGTCTTTCAACATGGAGAAAACGATCAGATTTTGGTCGTTCCCGATATTAAAACCGCTTTATTCATTTTTTCCTCAAAATAATTATTTTACTCAAAGAATTTGTCTTAGTTTTTCTAACTATTTAATAAATTTAAAATGGATAATTTTAATGGAGATTTAATTGACGTCTATCATTCTTGGTCCTTTAAGCTCAAATTATCATTAAAAATAATTAATCAGCTTAGATAATTTTAAATGCAGACTTAAACATTTGAAGCATAATTAGAACATTGTTGTTATTTATGGGGATAAAACTTTAATTATCCACGGGAGAGACCATTGAAATTAAATACACTGGAGAACAACCTGGTCAAGGCTCATGGTCAAGGGACTTCAATCTTTAAATATATGCTCTTCTTTATTTTTCTAACTTCAATGACAGTTTGATATTTGGATGGCCCGAGCTTAGCCAGGCCAAATTTTGAAAAATATTAATTCGTCAATTTTCTTCCCAAAAATACTCTTCCGTTAAAATTTTCAATTCTTAAAGAGAATAAAATAGCTAAAGTAATTATTGTTTCATTATTACCAAGTAGAATGAAGAAAATAGTACTCTCTCTCTCTCTCTCTCTCTCTCTTAATTTTTATTTTTATAATTAGGTAAATTTATATTAAAACTGTTATTAATCCAAAGGATTTTAAGTTTATGATAAATTTAATCCCCTTTTGAGATAAATGCAGCAGAAATTTAGGAAAATAAAATTGAATATGTTATAAGAAAGAAGCAAATAACTTGAGCATGAAATTAAATCTGTGATCGCAGAGCTATCGTATGATGAAATGAGTTTTCTCACTTTTTAATAAAAAATCTCTAACCTCCAAGACAACTTTAATAATTATAAATTTAACAAAATGAATAATAGCTATTATACACAAGATTAATAAATTCTAGTTTATATAATTATTGATGAGATTACTAATTAAAAGAATCAGAAAACACTGTTAAAATGCAATTAAAATCGTCATCCTGTCAGTAAATTCATGATTATATCCATTCAGTTGCTTTTAATTTTATATAATATCGAAAGACTGAACGAGAATGTTTTAAATTAAGAACTTGAAAAGGGGGAGCTGACTGCAATAAAACAGACTTCGCTTTATAAGATGTACAAAACTAATTCATAGATTTAATTTGTTTTATAATAATTTAGGGGAGCACACATACCTCAAAGTGGTAAGTAAGCTATTTTGAGCACTATTTAAAGAGGACATAAAAAGAATTGTGCCGTAGTGTATGCTGTCTTGTTTATATATAGCCTCACTTTCACTACTCCTTTTCTAATTTAATTAAGCAGTATCTATCATATTATCATCATTTGCTATATTTATATAATAAATTATCCATGTTAGATGAGATTTAGATTAAGATGCTATTTTTAACTAGAATTTTAAATATTTTGGGGGTGGGCCTTTCCTCGTCATCCACTTTTTTTCATGAAAAAACGAAAAATCACTATCTGGCGTAAATCAGCTAAAAACAACCGATTTTTTAGTCAAAATTCAAATCCAGAGGGCCTATCCTGCTCATATTGTTTTAATTTAACAAATGAGCTAATATTTTTCGAAAGATAAGTACAAAAAATATTTTTAAGGCTACTTAATGCTATGTTTAATTTTATTTTTATTAAATAAGACCATTCTCTTTTAATAAATTAGTTATTAAATATAGAAAATTATTTTTATAAAAAATATTATTCGGGAGGGTAATCCAAGAAAAATTCCATAAATAATTTAAGAGTAAAGGCAATTAAATTCAATTATAAGATATTCGGGATAGAAATAGAATAAATAGGATTCATTAATTATCATCCATAAAAGGAGGCAAATTTATTTAAATAAATATAAATAGACTTAGTTATTAATTTTAAGATTATCTTAATTTAATGAGAGCTCTAAATATAGCTCAAATACGAATAAGTTATTTAGGAAATAGAATTCTCAAATTTAAAGTGATTTAAAATAGTTCTTTAGCTGATATTTATTTCATTTATTAATTTTAAAACAATTTAAAAGAAAATGGGTTTTGAAGGAAGTGAAGTGCCACAACAGCTGCTGCTCGAGAAAGATTAAGAGTTTTAAGCTTTGTTATGAGATACAAAAATCAAAGAGAATTAAGTTTGGCTGTACTCTATGTTAAGGTAAGTCAAAAATTTTATGACTGCTTTAAACAAATATCTTTTAGAGTGAATGAATGCGCGAGTACGACTAAAGAAGAGTTTAATGCAACTACTCAAATGCTTAAAGACGATTAGTTAAATAAACTCTAGGACTAAAAATCCATAAATAACGTTCAAGATGACATTTAGAAATTCGCAAATACTTGTCAGGTGACTTTGAACTGAGAGAATAAGTGTATTTCAAATTTGTATTACACGATTACCTAATTCTATCTTCGCCATAATAAAGAGTACTCTGAGGCTATAATGATATTAATAAGATATCCATGAATTAATTATTACATAAAATATCTTTTTTACTTATTTAAGCTTCAATTTTTTCAAGTTAAATTACCGTTCTTTTAAAATTTAAAATTTTAAGCATTAATTTTCTATGAAGCTATTCCAAAAAAATTTAAATTAAAAAATATGACCAGGATAAGCCCTCTGAATTTGAATTTGGACTAAAGAATCGGTGTTTTTAGCTGATTTAGGCCATATAGTAATTTTTCGTAATTTCATGAAAAAAGTGGATGACGAGGAAAGGCCCCCCCCAATATTTTTTTTTATTTTTGACTAATTTTAAACTAACTTTATACATTGATTACTATATTAACAGAATGAGAAATTTAAATAATTTCTGCAAATTTAGTTATTATATATTCTATTATATAAAAGGTATAGAAGCCTATAGCCGTTTTGGCTCTTTATTAATTGTTTGAATTGCTCCAGCAATATATTTAGTCTTTTTAATTATTCGTGCACTTTAATTTAAATCTATAATTTACTATTAAGGCAAAGTAATCAAGTTTTATAGATTTAATTTAATATGGATTATTAAAGAATTTGTGAAATAGTTATAGTGTAATTTTGTTTATAGCTATCGCAAATTGACAGATTTAAATTTGACATAAGATATCTTATCTATGCTTGAGCTAATAAATGAACAAACTAAGGGAGTAGTATCTATGGCAAAATTCTAGCTATTCAGTATTTTTTGGGAGAGCTTAGAAGTTTAAAATGATTTTATGCGTAACTGAAGAATTTATACGTGCACAGTTCTCTTTAAGCAAAGCCCGCTTTATCTACACAAATAATAAATTAAAATATATGTACATAATTATCAATGCAGCTTGAGATTTTCATGTTATTTGTTATAATTCGAATTGTTATAATTATTGTTTTTCAGTACCAAGATGAAAAAGCCTATCAGAATGAGCGCAAGGTGCTCATGACCCTCAATATCTTATACAAGTCTTATTTTTTTTAAAGAAATGAAGTGATTTATTTTGTCAGAGGAGGAAAGGAGACTGTTTCCCCAGCTGCTTGGGAGTGGCTTCTTAAATCAGAGACACATAATGAAGCAGCAGAAGAGAAGAGAATAGAGCGAAGCCATAAAGCAGTTGAAGAATCATCAATAATTCTCTATTATTTTTGCAAAGAATATAGAAGATAGACGAAGTGAAAAGTTAGAGAGGGAGCAGATTGAGAGATTAAATAATTCGTCGACATAAAATCTTAGGAAAGAGCACATTCAATCTCAGACTAAACCTCTTTTGATTC
This sequence comes from Tetmemena sp. SeJ-2015, assembly GCA_027382625.1. Lineage (NCBI taxonomy): Eukaryota > Ciliophora > Spirotrichea > Sporadotrichida > Oxytrichidae > Tetmemena > Tetmemena sp. SeJ-2015. The sequence continues at coordinate 1,786 of JAJKFJ010020625.1, read as the reverse complement.
ACCACAATAATAATTAACAAACTAAGAGAAATAAAGTTTGTTTTAATTTACTTAATTTTTAAAAGAGCGAGGTAAAATAATTAGAAGCCTTGAGAGAAAAATCATAGAACCATTAACAACAGACCTCTATCAATCAATCTCAATATAAATTAATATCATTCTAATAAGATTTTTCAATTAAATTTAACTTAAACCAAAATTTAACTCTTTTTAAGACTTTAAAAAGAAGACTATAATATTTGTTCTTTACGTTAAAAATATAACTAAAAATAAATTTATGCTTTTATGGATATTATATGACTTCCTATTTCTCTAATTCTTTAATAATTCATTTCTATTTCTTTTAATTAAAAAAAAGCATAAAACTTGTGATGATTAAAAATATCCACAAAGATATTTATTTATATATTCCTTCATTGGTTGATTGAAGTTTTTACTTTCTAATTCAATTGAATCAATAAATTGAGGAATAAAAGTCGATTAATTAAAGTGGAAATGAAGGTTTGCTTCTTCGAAAGAGCGCCAAAAATAAATTGAAATCGAAAAGCAAGACCAAAAATAGCGCATTAAATATTTGGGGGGGGGCCTTTCCTCGTCATCCACTTTTTTTATGAAAATATGAAAAATCACTATCAAGCCTAAAATCTGCCAAAAACACCAAATTTTTAGTCCAAATTCAATTTCAGACTGCCTATCCTATTCATATTCTTTAATTTAGATAATCAAGCTTGATTTTGTAGAAAATTATAAGATAAAAAATTGTGTTTAAGACAACTTGATAGAAAGAAGACAATATTTTTTTAATATGAAAATTTGTTTTCAATATATAATAAAATAAATAACAGTGAAAACATATTATTTACAAAAGAAACTTATATGTTAGGATAAAGTTCTTTAATAAGTGCTTTAAGTTATTTAAAGGCTAAGGTCTTGATATTATATTATGAAATATTTAGAAGAGAATTAGAATAATAGGATTTCATAATTTATCATGACCTCAAAGGAGCAAAGTAAATTTAATAAACATATAGGCTTATATATTAATTTTAGATTATATTGTGATGCTGTGGTAGAACTAAAAATGAAGAGGACTCAAATATTATGATATGATAGTTTAGAGTACTTTAAATTAATTATTATGATATTGGAATTAAATGTCAAAAAATTATGTGAGTACAAGTCTCTTATTAATATCATCTTTAATATATCAATCAATATTATTCATCGAAAACACGAGTGCGAAAACACGAGTGCGAAAACATGACTGCGAAAACATGAGTGCTAAATCATAAGTTCGCCAACATTAAATATATAATAGCTGTCATCATACATGAGTTGTGATACATGACTTCTAAAACATGAGTGCTAAAACATGAGTTCTAAAACACGAGTGCGAAAACATGAGTGCGAAAACATGAGTGCTCACACATGATTGCCCCAAACATTATAAAGAGAATTAAGTGAAATAGAAAGGGGTTTGAATATTTAAGATGATCTCAAAGAATTAAGAATGGGTCCAATACTATAATAATATTTTCTCTGAGTTCATTTCCGTAATGCATCCAGTGTACAAGTCCTCCACTGCCTAGGTCCTGAGCGACCTCCATGAAGCTTACTTCGGCATTCATTCATACTGATTAGAATTTTATTGATCCTCTAGAGCTTAATTTCTACTTATTGTTTGTTTGATCTGTCGTCTTTATATTCTTCTAATTTAGTCTTAATAAGAATTCTTAATTCCTTACCCTTATATCTGCTAAACATGATCCTACCTCCATTTCTTTCA
>JAJKFJ010020624.1:0-30911 GCA_027382625.1 Tetmemena sp. SeJ-2015 | reverse complement strand
AAACCAAAGTTGAGTTCGTTTCCCAAGTTCAAAACAAGTTTAAAAGTTTCAAGTAAAAGAATTTTGAAGGGCAAAATATGGTTCAAGTCTAAAATCGGCGACCGCAGCCCCTAAAACCAACTTTCACGAACTCAACTCCCTTTGGCGCAAGTTAGCTAAAATGTTCAGAACTCAACCCAAAATTTGTTCCACGGTGGAAAAATGTTTAAAATCGTACTAAAAAGTTAGAAATCGGCAGTTCAGAGTCCAGGTTGGCAAGAAAGTTGGCAAGATAGTTTTGATTTCAGTTTTAAGATTTAAGTTCTTTTTTAAAAATTTAGTCCAAGATCAATTTTTATATCAAAATTTTTGTTTTAAACCCCCATCTGAGCCCGAATCGTCATTTTTCGAAAAAATCAGGCCGAATTAATAAATATAAAGATCCAGGTATTTATTATAAAATCACGATTTAGGTCAATATTCTTAAAATAGGAAAAAAGTTGGATCAGCGTTTTTATATATTTAATTTCTGTTTTTAAAAATTTAAATTGATCATTAATTTTTGATTTAATTTAACAACCCCAATTTTTCATTAAATTCCTCCTATTTATGGTATTTCCCCTTAAAGATTTTTAAAAAAAATTTATAAAAGTCGCCAATAAATGTTTAAAGCCTGTCTGTTGTCCAATCTGCAAAAATAATTTGGGCCCCTGTATTTTTTCCCCTTAAACACTTCTACCTGTTGAAGCAAGAACTGAATTTTTTCTCTCCATAAATTAATTAGCCACTCTTTTTAAAAGGGGTTGATGATCTTCTTGCGTATTTAATTCAACGGCATCCACTTTCATTCTTATAATTCTTTTGTTTTGGGCAATTGTTAAATTTTGTTAGTTAGTAGCAGCTTCAAAGTTCATTTCTAGCCTTATCATTTTGCGTTTGTGTACTTTTTCTATGCTTTTAGAATTGCCCCTTTGGCCCTGTTTTGATTGCAAAGCTTATTTTGGGGGGGGTTGCTAATTATTATTATTTTTGACTGGCCGAAACTTATCTAATTTTGGGTTGATATTCTCTCTATCTTATTAGGGAGCTTATGGTCCATGGGAAATTTATAAAAAGCCCAGTTCTTTGGCCACGGTTTCCATCCTTGTAGGGCAAAAACCCTTTATCTTTTGATACTCGTTGGGGGTTTCTACTCCTTTGGAAACCTCCATTTCTGTTAGAGGAGTGTGGTTTCTCAATTTATTGATTTTATGAGCAGGTAGTAGCTGTAGTGGGACTTTCTTTGTTTGAATTGTGATTGCTCTCAGACGTGCTGAGTGGGAAAAGGGAGAGCCCATTATGGCTATTTGCTGTTAGTGAAGAGGCTTGGAGTTTCTTCATCTGCTGAATTTCCTGTTGAAGTTTGAAGATCTCCTTCTGGTAAGCTCTATCTTACTTTTGCAGTTATTCTTCAAGATACCTGATCTTTTAACTCTCCTCATCGGATGATTTCTTGAGCCGTTAGTTGAGTTTCTTGACTTCACTTTCCAACTTTGCAATTTTATCCTCTCGCAAGGTGAGAAGGTCATCTTGTCTCTTGTTTTCTTTCATAAGTTTTTAGTATTGCTCGATTAATTGAGTGGGCTCCTCCTTCTTCCTAGACATTTCATCTATCTTCAAAATTTGAGACACTGTAATGAGATTATAGAAGAAGATTATTTTCTAATTTAATCTATCTTGCTCTGGAGCTAGTCGGTATGAAGCTTAAGTTATTGCTGGTAATTAATGTGCCCTCTGACATCGCTCTCTAATTTCTGTATCATTTTTTCATATTCCTTGTTGAGCACTTCTGGCTTCTGCAGCATCATACTGTCGTCAAGATTCTAAAAGAAACGCTTAGACAAGTGAAGAAGAATAAAATGAACTTACATTTTCTGATTGGGTATCATCAAAGGCCTTAGAGTGAGAGGAAGACTGCAGCTAGTTGTCGTTCTTGAGGGAGTTCAGAATTTCTATTGAAGACTTTATGTAGGATATCAGAACTGAGGGGTCATGCTGTCTCAGTTTCTGCTTCTCTTTTTCTCTCTACTACTAAGAGAAATTCTCAATCTACAATAACCAATTTCCATTTTAGATTAAAACATACTTCAATATTAGGGATAAGTTAATCATATGATGTTTTGAAGGATAAATGCAAGTATAGTTGTAGATTGCATGTAAAAGTGCTGTCTTATTTTTAGGATGAAGATAATGCTATCGAATAGTGCTTACTTCTTCGTGTGGTCTGATCTTCACTGTCAGATACAGATCTATCAGCTCTTCTTTTATAGAGGGCTGATTCTGATTCACTAGTTAAAATTTATTCATTAAAACATGATGCATGCATTATAAGTTCCATTTAAGGGTATTAAGAGATATTAAGTTGGGAGGTGTTGCAAGTTTGGTTATTATACTTGGATCTCTAAGTTCCTGAGGACATTTAATGAGCGGAAGTTATTGTAGCGTTCATATTGATGAGGGGATCTATTCGCTTAAAAAAATTCTTCTAAATTTAAATTTTAACTGCTAATATAGCCATATTTAAAATTAAAAAAGTACCAAGGAATAGTAAATTTTATTCAATTTGAGCAATAATGTTTCTCAATTTGATTCTGATCTATGAAGGAATAAATCATTAGATATTAGAATATAAAAGAGATAAAGTGTGCAATAAAAATGAATTCCAATGCATTGAAAACTTGCGCTTATGTCATCTAACTATACATGATTCTTGGGCTTATAATAAGAGGTGCAGCTGAAGATTATTCAGGCACCCTACTAACTGACTTAAACATGATTGAAAATACTTTCACTCAGCTAGAAACTATCAAGAGAATCATAGTTTAACCACCAGAAACTAACTACATCAAACTTTTATAATTAGCATTTTATAAAGTAGTTTAAATCTATCTCCATTCCTATTCAAGACTATTTCAAGGGACAAAATTTAACCTACTAGGTTTCGCTAGAATGCTCTGATGTACAGCACTTAGAGCTGCATGAGGAGATGACAATAGATCAGGATGTCTTCTAGTTTTCCCAATCAATAACTGAGCTGCATTTCATAGACTTTGAATAAGCAGCGGAAGAGCATTCTCTCCCTCAAACCTCTCTCATATATACTGATCCCTCACAGAACAAATTAATTCTATATATAATCTAATTCTTATTAATTTAAATTCTTAATCTTTGTGGACTTCCAGATGAAACTGAACGTTTATAACATATCCCTCTACTACTATCCTTCAAACTAAGCCGATCAGATTACTCTACAAGAAAAATAGAGGCTCATGCAGACCTAAGATGCAGAGTCTTATATCCACAAACAATCATCTGTGAAGAGTCATCTCAAGGCATAGAGCAAACAACAAATCTTAGAGGCTCAATCAACTTAGGATACTGACCTAATCAATAGAATAATGTACCAGAGTCTAAATTAAAAAGGATACTCATTCTCTTAAGAATAGTCCTGCAATAATTTGATGTAGATTGATGAGTAAAGACTTCTTGTAAGCTGCAAGTCTAACACCAAGGACTCATTGAAAAGGCAGTTGTCAATTGCCATAGACATAGATCTCAGTTCACTCCCTAAATTCAAAGCATAATGGATGAACAGTCAAATACCTTTTGATGTGATGAAGGATGGCTAAATATAGTGGGTCGACTAGATAGATGACGTCTACTTTTTAGTGGCTAGAGAAAATACCACCAATAAATACATCCAGATTCTCAGATATGATTCGGCAAATAGCTCTTTAAGCTGGGATCTTAAGTTAGATTCCTATGGGAAAGAGGGAGATACAAACTACTTCAAAGATTTGAAGATTTAAGATGTGAAGAGGATCAAGTTTCTTGATAATCTCGTCATTGCAAGTGATTACCGTTATGGAATTTTGACTTGGAACATCACTTGCAGTTCTGTGCTAAATTAGAATGGTACCTATTGCTCGGCTTTAGAGTATTACCATATCGAAGCAAATTAGGCTAATGCTTTATATATCTTGGAAGATACTGACTAAGACAGTGAGAAAGTGCTCTTTGTCTAAACCATTTACCCTCCTCAAGTTTTGGAAGTAAACTATATGGCTGGGTCTAAGCCTTTCATTCAAAAGATCTACAAGATCCCACAGGATATAAATTAATACACCAGCTTTAGTTTATTAGCTGCAAGCAGTGACTATATCCTAACACAACTAGTATCTGTTTAACAGTTTAAACCTCAGATAAGAATCTATCAGAGGAAATCTTCATTCTACTAAGTTCATCATCAAAAATTTAAAGAGATACTTTTATGTAGCTTTTTAAGTCTTACATTCAGAATTCAAGTACAGCGAATTTGTGGACTCAGGAGTCTTTATATCCTTTATAAACACGAATGAGAACTTCTTCATCCTTAAAACATCAGACTTCTTCAAAAGTATTTGTGATAGAAAACATCGAGTTCAATATTAAGGCGCAAAATGTTACAATCCTCGAGTAAAAGGAACTTTTAGATCACTCGATGCGGCTCACGTTAACAGTTTCAAACTATTCCTATAATGAGATAACAACCAAAGTAGACATTATCTTCATCGATAGAATTTAAAAGTGACCTTTTTTTTTAAATCTGGATAATTTTTTCTTTGAATAAGAACCACAGGTATGTTAAAGTATTCAGGTACAAGAGATGACGGTCAAATTTTAAGCGATAAGTTTTTGACTTACAACTGCGGAGATAATAAAGCCAGCTTTGATATCGATTAGTACTTCAGTGGCCCTGAAAACGTCTATAGAATCAAGCCTTACAACTCAGATGAGGACTTCTTTACTATTAACAATAGAGAGTCAGGTTTTGAGCCTACTTACATCAATACTAAATTCAGCTAATGTCAACTGAATGTTATCTTAACTCTCCAAGAGTCCAACACTAACTCACCTAAAAGATATCTTTCGTGCTTATAGTAAAATGGAGATACGATTACACTTATTGATGTCTTTTCTAGCTATTCAATTTTCTAAAGTCCTGTTAAATAGATCTTCAAAATACCAAATGCTTATTGTCAAATTTATTCTAATTTATTCTATACATTTATTTGCAAAAATTAAAGATATCAAGAGAAATGCATAAGGATATTTATTAAACAATAAATCAGATTAAAATTTCCTTCTTTAAAATTAAATAAGCAGAATAAGAATAATAATATTCGATCAATAGATAGTAAATTAAAATTGAAGTGATTTATCAAACCTACATTTATAAAATAAGTTTAGAGAACGTATTGGATGACGTCAATAGCAAGATGATGATCTTCAGTTGAAAGAGATCGGATGGCGAGCCAGGCATAGTAATTCATATCTTTAACTTGTTCAACTCTATCCTCTGGGAGAGCCAAATAGATTTGCAAGAACTCTATCCGGATCTGCTCTCTGATTTTGAAATGAGGGACAAGGATGCGATACAGTACTATACAAAAGGAGGGATGGGTGCCTTGATCTCAACAATAAATTATCGAGACTCACCTAAGAACAAATAACCATATCAAAGTCTTGCTATATTCCAAACATTCGTCAACAAAAGCTCCAACTTCACTAAAATACAAGGAGTAATCTAAGTTGATCTGGATTAAGGGTCGAGAATAATGCAGGCGAAGTTCTCAGATGATTTCATTTGGATCCTTCTCGATACTCAGATGTTTATTGTCTATGAAATACTTACCCCCAAGCAATATTATTAAGCGGAAACGATGGATCCTTAACTTAATTTAAACTTCTCTCTCTTTTAAATCATTTAAATAATTTCAGACTGAAGAGGTAGATTAGTGTGTCTGATAGTGCCTGAGGCAAGGCTGGTCGACATCATAAACTTCAAAGATTTCTGGTTCCTAGATAATAGCATTCTACAAGAACAGAACCATAGTGCTTTATGACTACGACTATTTCACACTTGAATTACAGAGAAAGATGGTGCTGCCAATGTATACGGAGCAAAATGTGGACTACACATATGAGTTTGTAATCAATAACTTGACTCAGAAAGTGACTTTTGATCAGAGTGGGCCCATTCTATTTGTACTCTATAAGAGACTATAGTTGGGATACTTCGATGGCTATTCTATATTTATCTACAATAAACCACAAATTATTGATTTATGTGGTGATAAATAATTTTAAGGGTTTTATTGAGGTAAACCGTCATAATACCCTGATGATGAGGTACAATATTCCAGGCCAGTATGTAAACAATGTGGATGTGGACATGGCTAGGATCCAAGTCCTATAGCTAAATTCAACTTTCTACAGAATAAGCATGAAAACTGAGTCTTCAGAGTTCTTCTACTTCAAAATTAGGTTCAAGTCTCAGATAGTCGCAAATCCACAGTCTATTGAAACACTAAACTAACTTTGCTCAAAGGGTGAGTACAGCAGCAGATATAGAATACAATCTGTCGACAACAAGTAAGACATCCTCAATGTTACAATTGTGGGCAAGAATAGAGGTCTCAAAATGTATATCGATGAAGAGACAGACAACTTAACGCTGACTTTGGAACCAAACACTGAAGACAAAGTTGCAAATTAGATGAGTGGAAGATATCAAATAATTCCCAAAAAAAACTTGAGGATATTTAAATCAATATCCTTTTTTTACATCCTTATAAATTATATATTTTAGAAATATCTAATGCTGAAAAACTATCATGGGTTCAATATAGATTACTAGAGCAAGTGCCCTTTAGAAGGCGATCAATATGCCTTGGTTAACTAAACCTCTGTAGTTTGCAAGGACATAAGTTTAAGCATAAAAGACTACGAATCTAACAAGACTATAGAATTTGTAAGCAATAAAAACAAAGTACAAGGGTTTTTCATAATCAACGACATATTCCTATTCTTTGATGCGAAATACACAAGAGTGTTTTTGCCTGAGACTTCTCAGTATGAGGAGCGAGACTGCTCTTAGATATATATAAACATGGATCAAAACCCTTAGAGCTTCTACCTATTTGAATTTGAAGACTTCAGGCCTGGAAGTAAAGTGTATTACTTAGGCTCACTGGACGCCTAATTCAGATTTAGTCTCTCCAAAATACTCATTCCAGGCTAGTCTGACCTAGACTTACACATCATCAAGAACTATGTAAACTTCGCTGATAAGATATACATGAAGCCAGTTAGAGATTATCTTGAACTACCCACTAAATTATATATCTCTTATTCAATATCTATGCATTTATTGAAATTAACAGCAATAGATATGTACAGGAAAGAATGTTGAGTTATTCATCTCCATATTTGTCTACAACTCAGTAGAACTCGAATACACTTTCGACTATAGAACTTTACCACGTTCACGTAAAGCAAGCCATCGATATTAAGTTTGATAAATTGGGAATCAAAGATCTCTCCATCAGTAACCTCTATCTTGACAACTTCAAAATCAATGCCATCAAAATCTTCAACAACTCCAATCAGCTCATAAAGCTTTATAGAGTTTAATTTTTTATTTGACAAAAAGGATGGTTTAATAGGAATAGAAAGCTTCGGAGTAATGATCTATAATCTAGAAACTTTTCAAATAACTGACTGATTTCGATGAGGGATTTGCACCTTAGTTTTCCTCCTTTAAGATAGCTAGCATTGTCTTCTAAACCAAGATTAATTTCAAGCTTATTATCCCCAAGATAGGAATTATTAGCTGCCTCTTTGAAGACGAGGATTATTAGTAGCTTCGCAAGTTTAAAACTGAGTATTTCGATAGTGAGATAGACTTTTCCGTTTCGACTAGGGATACTGCAATAAGCGGTTATGGTTTCTCTTTTATTGAAACTGTTTCCTCTGGTAGCGATAAATTGCAGTAACTCAGATTTTTCAGCTATTGCTTAAATATTAATCATTGAAAAAGAAGATAATTTTATTATGGAACTCTCTTGACTATGCGAAGTTACTAGGAGTTTACCCTCTTGCAAAGAACTCAAGTTTGCAACTACATTCAAGAGATTTCAGTTTCCTCCTCTAGTAAAAACTTTTTCTTGCCTGTCAATAACGACTACCACTGCTAGACGTGATTTGTGACTCCACTCTAAAGCTGATATGCTACAACTATCACCCCTCTCTTGTTATTAACCCAACTTAAACTAATTATCTTCAAGAGATAACAAACCAAACACTTATGCTTCTTATGTTCTATCTTCTCACTTATTTTTCTTAAACTGTAATGATATCTGGGTCGAATCAATACTCAAACTCCTCCATGCTTTTGGACATAGTAATCTTGCGTTAGAGCCGCGCAGTTGCTGTAGAGTACTATGCGAGTTTCATAATAGGCTTAGGTTTAGTAATCCTGTGGGGCTTTAAACTTCTCTAATCCAAACTGAAGCAAAGTATAGACAAGAAGGAAAAGAAAGAGCTCTTCAGCGCCTCTAAAGTAACTGCAGGCGATGACTCACTTAATAAAACTAGCTTCTTTAAAAAACTGTTGAGGAGCGTCTAAATTGGCTCTAAGAGCAAATCTCACGAAACTAGTGCCAGCAACAGCTTCAACCAAACTTAAGAGTCAAGGCCAATTAGTCTAGACTTCTCAAGACAAATGGAAAATAAAGTCAGCGAGGCCTTCTCTCTTCAATCATATAATACGAGAGTGAGGAGATATATATTAAGAATGAAGAATAATTAATTAATCAAATTTAATATCCCCTTTAATAATCCATTAGCTATAAATTGAATTATGAAAGCGTAAAAATTAGTTAAACTTTAATTTCTAATATCTAGAATGAAAATCAAAACGATGATATTCGTTACATTAAATTTTAAACTTCTAATTTCTTAAAATGGAAGAAACACTGTTAAAAGAATTCAGTAGCTATCTCGTGAAGTCAAAGCTCTTGGACTCAAATAATTTGAAACAGTTTGTGACTATACTTTGCTCAGAAGATAAACTTAGAAACTAACAACCACAAAGATAGAACAATATCAACTATAGCGTTTAGAACTTGCATAATTATACTTCCCTGACAAATAGAAGTAATTAGGAAAGATTGACTGAGAACTATCTCAACATTATTTATATATATTGAATTCTATCAAGGAAGAGAATAGAAAGGAAAAGGTTTGAGAGATACTCGCTCCAAATCTCGTAACGGAGAGAGCTTATAAGGATAAAGATAATAAACCCACCCTTAGGAAAGAGAAACAGACCAATATACTCTCAAATCCTTTAAACTTAAAATTATTTGTGCTAACTCTTATCTCCATTAATTTATAGTTCCAAATCTAATCTCTAATAGCCAAAGTTTGAGCACCAAAATAGTGCTTAAAATGTTAAAGCTATTAGTTTAACCGAAACTGCTGACCAGCAAGAAATAGGCATCAAATTCATAAGGAGTCTATGCAGACTATTTCTACAAATGAGTGAAGATGACTGGTATTTAATGAGCCAGAGAGTCTACTTTAAATTCTTGAAGTAGTTTAAAAAGAAGAGAGAGCATGCCCTAAAAAAATGCTTCAAAATTAGAACTGCCAATTAGAAAATACAGTTATAGCTAGCCTGGCACAGATGGAGGAGAACTGTTGAGAGAGGAAAGAAAGAGCAATTCTAAATTGCCTCGAATAGAGTAGTATCCAGAGATAGTCAAATAAAAGTAGAGAGACATCATCATCATATTCAAACTGAAGATAAGATGATGCATTGGTAGTAGCATGATGCTAATTAGAAAAGCAAAAATATAGGGTCTTAGCATGATGATAAGGAGAATTAAAAAGTTCAAAACATTGTAAATAACTAATCACAATATTAATCAAAAGATAAACGGTTTAATGAGTATTAAGAAAATGACTAAAGCTAAAGAGAGGAAGGCCATGATTTAAGAATGGAATATAGGAAGTACGAGAAAGTTCTTAGTCCTAAAAAGCAAAAAGGCAGGAATGAAACTCTTGAACTTCAAAAGAAGAAAAATAGTGACTACAAGATAGAGTTGGAAGTATTGAGGCAAAAAAAGCAGAGTATTTATTCGAGCTAAGCTAGTCATAGAGTGAGCACTAACTAATCAACTTCAAGAGTTCAATCAACGAAGACTTTTGAATACGCCTCAATTACAACGAGCAATTAAAATGCTGCATCCTGCCAAAACTTACATAAAATCTCTAGGAAGGATTCAATCACCTCAAGAGCGATCTCTCCACTTCAAGAATCAAATAAGGGTAGTAACTTATCGCCTTATTAAGAAAAACTTCGAAACTAGTAGTCTTCAAGGAGATAAGGTTTAAATTTGTCTCCAACAAGAAGTACCCAAACTGCTTATAATTAATTCTTTGACTAGGAGCAGCAATTAGAAAATTAGAGGCAGGATATACTGAGGTTATGCTTTATAATTTTAATCTTCAATAATTTTAAGGTTCGTGTAAAATAAACTGCACAAATAGACTGATAATCGCTCTCAAAATTAGAAAATTAAATTTCATACGACAATAACAATGCTTACTCATAAGTTACCACTCCTTTTGAAAATTATCAAATACCTAGCAGAAACTATAAAATCAGCAATTAGCTCTTTAACAGCGAGCTTTTGAAAGAGATAATCTATTGTTTTTCTTCTTATGCTTGAAATTAAAAGAGCAATCCAAAACTAAGCTCTATAAAATTAAGACCTTATAATAAATTTTCAAAGGAGTGGAAGTACTCTTGGCTATCGGCAAGTATCGCCATCTTCAAGAGCTTCTACCCTTAACTAGAGGAAGTATGATTTTCTACTGCTGACTTCTCCCTCTGATAAAACAAATAACAGTCTCTATCAAGCCAGCTTTGAAGAGACCTAGAATCATCATAGGTTTATATTTTTTTTATAAAAGGAAGCAGTATCAAACTTGTGGAGTCCCGAATAACGGAGAAAATTTCAAATACAAAGGCTAAATTTACTGATTCCAATTATTTTACTTAACTTTGTAATTGTTATTATCCTATTGACAAGTTATTATTGATTTCAATCAGGAGAAAGTAGATTTACCAGTTTTAAGTCGCCTGTAATCTGTAAGCAGCTCGAAACACGCTTTATCTCCCTCCAACACTTACATTTCCATTTGATTTAATGAACATGGCTAAGTTTGAGAAAGTGCAGATCAAGTCAGTTATAAGAAATTCGACTACCAAAAATCGAAAGTCAGTTCAGGAGGGAGAAGGGGATGTTGAAACTGGCACCTTCCATTAAAATAAACCAAATCCGGCTTAAGAGTATGAATGCTAAGGGTTCTCAATAGAGGGGTGTCAAACGCAATCCCAGACTTAGGATCTTTTAGTTTTAACTTTACTTTTAGACATATTTTGAGTAAATTTAGTAATCCAAAATCCTTCCCATGAGTAGAGCAAGCAGAAAGAGTCCCTTAGTAGAAATTCATCGGAGTAATACATCAAACTCCCAATCCAGAATTCGAATTAAGAATTGAGGACCTATTCAGATCTGAAAAGTAACTGCCTAGAGAATGGAATTAAAGATAAATGCCAGATTGCTGCTAGCGCAGCTACAATGTCTCCTTCCATATCTTTGAGTTAGCTTCACGATTATATCCACCTTCCTGAAACACTTAGCCCGACTCACTCCAAAAGCCAGTATGGAAATCTCTTCATTAGCTGATATATTTTGCACTACTTTTTTAAGCCGTAGACAATCGTTTAGAAGTAATCATTCAGATAGGCTCGAGATTTTGTAAGCACCTCAGAGGAGAGAAAGCTACAGGAGATCAAGAGTTTATCTCCAACTAATCGAGGCGTAGTATTCTCTAGTGGCAAATCTAAGGCAAGTGTTCATGGAGGCTTCATTATTCTTTCTTCTAGAGGCTCCTCTCATAGTAAAGCTTCAAGACAAGTGAGCAGCTACAAATCACTTTTTGATAGAGCAGCTTCAGCTTATTAGATTTGTATATGCTTCTTACATTCGATTATGTAAAGCTCATAACTTATTTAGCAGTAGCAAGAGAAACCATACGAGCAATATACCTTATGGATAGCTCTCAATTGGATCTTTACTATATTTAATATTTTAAATTCACTAATATCTTACAAAGTGAACAAGGAATTACAGTTTCAGTCTGAGGGGAGTCACATCTTAACCTTAAATGATCTCCCCCAAGCTTCTCATCAAATCTTTTTTTACTGCTAAATTTACTCATGCCACAATTATAAGTAGTTCAGGTGCAGCCTTGATGCAGCCTTCAATTAATGCTATGAACTAGAGTCTCTCCCTATTAAGCTAAGGGCATGTTAATAACTCAATTTCCCACAACACTCTATCAAGTTCTATGATGCGAGGGAACGATTTGCAGGACAAAATTCATGAAAGACTTAATTAGTGCTTGCAAAGAAATGCAATCAAAATGCTCCCCTCAAAAGCAACTTAGTTAAGTATGAAAAGTGTTTTTTTTAAAAAAAAAGCACCTCAGTAGTAGAATCCAACTCAAAATTAAAGATGCAGTCAGAATAGAAGCTAGAGCAAGAATAGTAGCGGCAGGCTCATTCAAATTGACTAATAAAGACAGTCTAGGTAAAATGCTCCGTAGAGGAGAGATCAAGCTCATCTGTACAACATTACCAAGTAACCTCTTATACGGTTTAAATATTATATTTAACTCCTTAAATGAGATATCTCAGAAGTGAGTAAACGGAATAATCTAAGGGAAGGGATAAGATTCCTAAAATAAATTAAAGTTCCATGGAAGAAAGCCGAGAGGAAAATCCTTAAAATATGAGTATGGCTGCTCGGCTGAAGCTTATAATAGAGAAAGGAAAATAAGCGAGGCAGCTCAGATGAAAGAACGACTATGTCAAGAGTTTATTCTTCTTTTATAAGGTAAAAGTTTGTTACATATGTGTACAGGCTTTACTATAATTATATCTACTAAGATTTGATGCGATTGTTTGATTTAAGATTAATCCCTTAATTATCAAAAATAAATTAAAATGTCTACATCTTAGTCTCATCTGCAAACCCCAGTCCGCCAGACTTTATCTAAAAGGGCTGCACTTGGCTAATCTGCCTCTCAACGAGATTTGAATACTCTATCTGCTTTAAAGCTGCCTATGAATGCTGAATCTCCAGATCTCTAGAAAGTGCAAGAGCATCTTAAATCTAAACAGTAGAATGTAAGCGACTTCGAAGAACAATATCCATTCTACTCCTAAAATTTCTTTGTGCATATTCTTAATCTATCTTCTAGTATTTGCAATCTTCGTACGGCGCCTTCTACTAAAATCCACAGCACTCACCTCTTTTTAATTATAATAAAGTAGATTGATTGATTGAATGATGTAGCATTTTAAGCCTGCCTAGTCTTTTAAGAATATGAAGAACCATCATCAATTTACCATAAGGCAGAATTAGTTGTAGCAGTATGCCTCTCAATCCAAGAACAATCTAGAAATGAAGTTAATATAAAATTTATATCTTCGACCCAGCACTTAGGCCTCATCTAGTGGAGGACTATTCGCCCAAGGAGGAGGCTTGAAGAGCGTCAGAGCACTCTCCAGAAATCAAAGCATGAGAGACATAGTCGCAAACCAACTCCAAGAAAATTATCATTCACTCACTCACTCTTATAACTTCTCCTTTCATATTAAAAGGCTCAGAATAATGAAGTGAGCAACAATTAGGGATTCAGAGCATCAAATGGATTTGAGAACGAAATTCAGACGGCCAGAAACCAAAAACTCAAAACAGAGAGAGACACTCAAATTTAGTCTATTGAGAATTCTCCACCAAGAAATGTCTAGTCCCCTAATCCGCCTCGCAAGTTTTAGCAACTCGAGCAGTCAGAAGGCTTCTAGAAGTACGTTAAAACTTCCATAGAGTGTAAGCTTATAAGTGTGTGAGTGTGATTTATTTTCATAGAATACTTTGGACATAACTCAGGTCTTTGTACGTGCTGTGCTGACTTAATTTGCTTTATATTTTAATACTGACAGTAAACTTAAAGTCATTATAAAAGATCGAGTTAAGACATCATTCATTATGTTTATCAAAGGGTAGCAAGATAAGGTGCTGAACTTTAAGTACCCTCGGTGCGTGAATACTCTCTACAAGAAAGACTTCCTTCGGAAGCTAGAAGGGAAACAATAGAAATTTTAATTTTAGAAAAAGGAAAGAAAATTTTTAAATTTCCTTAAACCCTCAAAATTCCTTCAACCAAAGTCAAATTTCAAGCCATAGTAGTAAAAGAAAAACCAAATGACGATGATGGCAAAAGATACGAGAGTAATTAAGATTCTTTAAATTATTTTTCTCTCTTTTTTTTGTAAAAAAGAAAAAATTCAGAATAACTACCAACTCAACCACTTATGTTAACTGGGGAACCAAGCCTTTTGAAAGAATAAGAGAAATCAGGAAGTTGCCCTTCGATTCCAAATTCATGGGCAAGTCTACTTACTACGCTGACTTCAACAAGCCAGAGGGAAAGCAACTCCCCCCTAATTTCGAAAGAGAGTATGATGAAAAGTTTTACCAAGATATGAGGAAGAGAAATCAAAAGGGAGAATTCGCTGGCTTACTTTAAACTCAATAGTTAATGCATGAAATGGAATTGAAAGAGATTAATAATGAAAAATTTAGAATCATAAAATTGCTTTTACATATCTGAGGTTTTCAAATTTCTTTTGTCACAATTGATTCCAAATATGGTAATGAGAGATAATTTAATATGATGCCTTGGACAGTCATACTTTCTCTTTTCAGGAAACTGTGCTTTGAACTCTGTTTGAGTAACTGAGGAATTTTTAAAGGGGAAAACTAAAAAAAAGTATTATAATTTAAAAATTTTTCTTTTCCATAGGCGGGTGAGGCTTAGCTAACTATAAAGCATACTTATTGCTGAAGGCTTCATGGCTGGTAGATTTTGCTAAGAATGGAGCTTAAAGTATACAAAATTAATTGTACTTGGATATATAAATTGATTATTTTTTTCTCCTGAGTGAAGTTATTGGTTTGAACAGAGAAATTTCCCCTCAACTTCTTTTTAGGGGAAAAAAATAATAATTTTTAAAAAGGGGAGATCCTTTATCGTGCTTGCTAAATTCTCTTAGTTCATAACTGAATAGTACTGAGTTTCATTTTCCTTCTCGGAGATCGAATAGTTTTCTTTCCTCTAAGGACTCACCAGGCAAGACATTAGCGCACTCTATACCATACTCTTATAAAGCATTTCTTTTTAGATAAAATATTAATTCTTAGCTGCAGAAGGAGATTTAATATTGGAATCTTTGATGACTGAATTAGCACTAAATGGAAGGTTCCCCCTCGTGTCATCTTCAAAAGTAGGATTTAATTGAAGTTAGTTGTCTTTTCTCTCACTTGAAAACTGGTTGTGAATGAGTTAGCACTTTGAGCTGAAGGGACTGAAGTGCATAACTTCAGGCTAGGATTTCTCCCTTTCATTCTCTGGCTCTCGTTGAGAGGCATCTTTAATCTCTGAATGGATGTTAAATGAGTTTAAGGAATAACCCTTCATAAGATCTTGTAACTTTATTACCCTCTTCTATCCTGAATTCTGAAGAGTCTTAGGCCCGTTGTAAAAGCTATCCAGCTAGATCTGTTGTTGTGGAATTTCATAGCTATCACACTAGGACTCCTAATAGAACTTTTGAAACAAGGGGAAATTTTTAAATTTTTCCTTTTTAATTTAAAAAGCCCTTTTTAAAAATGATCATTTGAAAACGTGTTAAGCTCCGGCAGGGCATTCACAACATTCACAAAGGTATTACATGTAAGTTCGTTCTAGTCATAAGTTTCTTCTTCTTCTTCTTCTTATTACAGGTCGTTAAGAGAATTAGAGACTTAAATGCTTTAGTTTCGCAGCTCTTTATTTACAATGAGGGACTGAGGTATTTCTTAAATAGTTAAGCCCAAAATTTATTCGTTGAGATTTGAATTTTTCACTTTGCTATTAGGGGAACTCTTCTGACTCTTGGCATTTTTGTTGAAGCCAAAGCTTCTATTTCCAGAACTAAATCTCCCAGACTTCCTATTCATCTGTGTTATAAGAATCATTATTATATCAATATAAGATAAGTATCATCTGTGTTATTCTCTCAGCGCTATCAAGTTTGAAACTCATAAGTTCCTAATAAGCTTTTCATTTACACTAACTATGTATATATATTTTTAAAGCCGGCTCTTGGCCTTTGCGCACTGGAGAGAGAACTTTCTCTCTGGAGGGTAGGGGGTTATTTAGGACCAAGAGTGAGCCCTTAATGTGATCTTTTTTCTAGTTGATAGCTTGCATTGGCTTCACAGCTGTGGCGTGCTTTGCCAAGTATGAGAAATAGCTCTGCTTTTTATATTAGCCCCCCGTTTGTTTCAAGGGAGCCCCTCCTGTAGTTATATTGTGAGAATTTTCAAAATAATCCAGTTTGTTGTGAGTTGATAGCTCCCCCGATTAAATAATCTTTTAAAATTTTTAAGTTCTGGTATTTAATTAAGAATTTTAAGTTCAAGATTATAATTAATTATTAAAAAGTAAATCAGCGGCTGGCCGAAGTAAGTTAATATAGATGGAATTATTAATTACAAATATTCTCTCAGATCATTTGATTGCTTAATAAATATGTCTCACGAAACTCGTATCTTTGGAGCTGAGGGTCATACCGCCTCAATCCCAAGAGAGGAGCCAAATGAGTTAGAGTTCAATGATGAATGATGTGTCTCGTTCGTCTGAGATAAGACCAACTTACAATGATCACAAAAAAATAAGTAAATTAAAATTAGATTCATCTTTAAAATCCATTTCGTTGCTAAACTTTAATTTTGAGAGTTAATTCAAAGTAGAGTGATAATCTTTTGCTATTTAATGATGTGTAATTATCATCACCCATAACCTGAAACTCTAACTCAAGATGCTTTCTCTGCTTGAGATTGAGATGGGAATAGATCCCTTGGATCCACTATACTAAATATAAAATTTAAAAGTTTCCAAATGCTAATCCTCTATGTAGCCTTGACATTAATTTGAATGAATGTGTGAGGGGAGCCCACTCCTTTCCCACCTTGTCAAACTACTTTCAAATGTCTCAATATATTGTGTAAGTGCACCCGCCCCTTTTTAAAAGAGCTAACCTCTCCTCTCTCGACTACTAAGAGGGAACTTAGCTCAGAGAGAGTGAGTGAGTATATGATGAACGAATACTTAGGACACCTTCAGAGGGAGGCCGCCACTTCCCATTGAGAGGAAAACAGTTTTTACCCTTTTCTCTGACAAATCTCACTCTCTACTTATTCAAGCGACCCATTTCCTATTAAGCAACTAACTCATTATTAACTTATAGTGCGCGCCAATCTCTTGCGACTTATTCATAATTATTTTTAGAGACTAGGCTAACTGATGAGTTACTCTCATTAAAATTATCCTTGGTTATTATATTTGACTCTTAACAGTTAATTCCCTGGACTTGGAAAATGTTAACCTTACCTCCGACACTGAAGTGACATAATTCTATGCGCCCTTTCTTCTCTTCCCGTTCCCCTCACAGGTAACTGTAAGGCTGAGAGAAGCTCATATGATTCTTAACCGAGGCTAAGAGAATAAGAATTGATATCTTACTCGCCCATGGTTAGAACTGCTCTACTCTACTAGGTGAAGCATTTTCAATCTTACAATTAATTCTTTTAAAGCTCCTTGCTCAACTTGAATCTCCCTAGCGAAAGAAGGAAATCATTTCTATCCACAACTTAACTAACAGTATAACTAAGATTGCTATTTAATACCACAAGCGCCTTCTTAATTAATTTTGAAATTTTCAAACATCAAACAATTTTCACTTTGAGTTATTTATAGTAATTCATTGCTAATCTTGAAATATTAAAGTGTAGTAATTATTAGAAAATAATTAGAAGCCTTTTTTTTATAGAATTTAAGAAGAAGCTTTGATTAAATTTTTAGACTTTAAGTAACATTTCAGATTATGGATTATAATGATAAATACCATTAATCAGATATATCTGTTTTAAAATGAAAGAAAAGTAAATTAAAATATTGAACTTATATCAGTAAATGAAAAGGCCAAACATTTATGACCTTTACATTTCAATTACTGTCACTTGAACTTAATTACATTTATTAGTTTAGTAATGAGTCAGTAGTGTAGTCATATGCACCTTTTTCCAATTTGATTAACTCCCTTGGCTTACTAGAAACCCTATAGGCGCTAGGGTCTTTTCAAATGAAGGTTTTATTTAGCTTATATTTATTTTAGTTTGGTTTGATAATTTTGTTTACAAAGATTGGCTTGATAGATTTGTGAATCCCTTGCGAAACTATCAGATTATTTGCCTTCTTCATTTAGTGAAAAGCGAGGATTTCTTGGAGTATGCTGCTTATTTCTCTCAATTTTCAGTTCATCAATGAATTGCTCCTGAGTTTAATCACTTCTTACAAAATGATCTTTGAATTCTTCATTAAAAGATTTCTCTTCGGAGCCTTATGAGTCTTTTTGAATTAAAAAATAAATCTTCTTAGATTTCAGAAAGCTTTGGTTTATGTTGCTTTTCTGATTTCTGGGGCTCATCATTTTATTATTTAAAAGAGGTATGATGTTTATTTCGCATTCTCATTGGCGGCGAAGCGCTCCTAGGCGAGATACTTTTCGAGCTAATATATTACATCAATGAGAAAGGGGGATCTTCTGATATAGGAGTCCTCTAATTCATAAACAGGTCTCTCTACTCACACTTAGACTCTTTTAGCTACTATGCAGAATGTTATTATTAAACTTATTTAGATTCATCTGTCAATAGTTTAGACTTTGAAAAATTGTTTTAGAAGGTCATGAGCTGGCCAGTAAAACGAGATTAGGTATTTTGGTGATGCTAATTAAATGCTGCTGAAGGTTCACTGCTTTTGAAATCAATGGGTGATTTCTTCGACTCTCTCTAATTTACTGGTCGAGAGTTTCGATCGAGCTAGTGCTTATTTTATTCATACCCATTCGAAAAGAATGGAGAGGTTGATAGCTTTGGATTTCTAAAGAAACTGTTTTCGCTACAGAGGGGAGACATTTTAGGTTTCACCAAGGTATTTTACATCAAATTTTGCGAATACGACATTGGTTTCTCATTTTTTCGCAAACATTGTTCAGGAACTGCAGATAAGTTATTTTTTATAAGGGAGTTAATGCTTTTCAGACAAGTTGGACTATTTGAAGGAATGAATTTCTGGAAGACGTTGTCTCTATGGACTCAAATGAGGAGGCGGAATAGGATCGGGAGCAGTATTCAATTATTCCCTTCTTTCTAAAATAAATATTTTTACTGTCTTTGTTAATATCTCTAGTTATCTATGCTCTAATTCCACTTAGCAAGGGGAGAATTTGATTATCTTCTTGCACTTCTTCATGTGCATCTTCTTGTACATCTTCTTGTGAGAGATCATCCTCACTGAAATTCAAGAAGTCCTGAATAGGACACTTCCTTGGTTGCCAATAGTGAAAGTCAATCTAAATCCTATTTGAACTCCTTCTTTGCAGCTCATCATTCATAAAGCATCTATAAAAAGTTTAATCAATTTTTTAATGTATTCTCCTCTGAAAACTGTGAAGATTTCAAGTGTTCATTTTTGCTTTTAGGAGATAGAGATGCATAATTAGTTTTCGTAGATTTTTTTTCTGATGCTTTGGAATATATATCTCCCTTATTTTCTTTAAACCTCTTTTTCAAAGAAGGAGTCATTTATCGCTTTATTCTTCTTACAGTCTTCAGTCTTCTGTATTCATCTTCGCTTATTTGTAAATCATGGAACTGTCTTTAATCATAAAGACTTATACTTCAAACAAATAATTTGCTCATCCTTTTATTCATTATCATAAATTTTGTATTTATTGCACAGCTCACCCTTATTTATGTTTACACTCTCCATTTTATGTTCAGACTCAGCAAATTTCTTATAAACTTCATGCGATTTCACTTCTTGATAGCTTGCATTCCCAGAATCTGAACTACTCTAGATTTAGCTTGGCTAGCAGCTTTAAAGTTTATTTCCTTCATCGCTACATCCATACTACTTAAATTTGAGGTAGTAAGAGGGGCGAGGTCTGCCTGAGCCAATCTTGATGTCTTTGCCACTAATAAATTTATCTATTCTCAAAAACATTATTCGATACAACAAAAGCAAAAAGCTAAAACTGATTTAATTAACTAAACCTAACAGATTAGCAATCACTCTCCATGGCAATAACAAGCGCAGCTTTGAAAGCCATTTAATCATCATCATCGGGACTCTTTTTATCTTTCCAAGGCATTTTAATTCATAATGAGTTTAGTTGTGCATTTTAATTCTTAGAAATGGCCTTTTTATATATTCACCATGAATTCTTTTATTGAATCTTTGCTTCTTCAGACGTCTGTACAATTTTAAGAGTTGCCACCGATTGCGAAGATCTGCTTGAATTTATGCTATTTTTTTCATTGACTCTAAATTTTCAAAGTTATTAGTTTTCACTGAAATTTATAATTCAAATTAAAATAGTCTTTCAATAATTTAAGAAATGATTAGCTTGTAAAAAAATATAAATTTTGATATTTTATAAATATTTATTAAAATTTGTTGGCTTTATCTGAAATAGTAGCATTATTTTAATAAACAAATAAATCTTTATTTTATTTTGCTTAACTCTTTTTTTTTTTTTAATTATCACAATTATATTAGAATACTATTTTCTTCTACAAAAACCTTTATTTATTTAAAAATTTCTTAAATTATGTTTTTTTAATAAATAAATGAAAAACTTAAGTCAATTAAAAAATTTTCTTTATAAGAAATATATTTAAATGTTTTTATTAAATTAATATTTCTCAATTTATTAAAAACATTCTAAGAACTAAATTATTTTCCTAACATTTTAGTTGATCAATGAAAAGGCTAATAAATCTGTGATCTTCATTGTTCAACTGCTGTCTACTTATCTTACTTATATATTATATATTAGATTAGTAGTGAAGTCATTCATATGAATTTATATCGTCCTTATCTTACACCCTTGACTTATTTATAAGAATTTAATAAGTACTTAGGTCTCTCTTATAGCTGAAATTTATCATCTTCTTTTATATTAAGTTTCTATTTAAAATTTTATGCGAGAAGAACATTGACATCATCCTTACGAGATTGTGGTAAAATTTTTCGCATAGGTGATTTAGAGCATTGCTTTGATGATACAGTGAATTTTTAAAGAGAAATTTAAGAATCTTTGAGTTCTCTTTTGCGAGCTAATTATTCTTAAGTTTGTTCAGGAATTATCAGCTCTTCTTACTTAGCTCGCCTAAATTAATTAGTTTAATAGACTTCGTTAGAGTGTATTTGCACTGGTTTTTCATTTTTTAAAAAAATAGTTTCTTCATGAACTTTCTTTGGACGCTATTAAGCAATAGCCTCCATTTAAAGAGCCGAGAATTTATAATTTCGATTGTCGTAAAATACTGGGCTCAAATATCTTTAAGTTCTTTAGCAGAAAGACTTATCATTGACTTTTTATTCGCTAGAATTAGTTTATCTCTTGCTTGAAGAATTTCGGAGATGAAGTTTAATCCTTCTCAAGCTCTTAAGCCTTTAATACTCATTTTAGCTTATCTGATAATAGTAAAATTAGCTAGAGTCATATTGACTTTTACTTCTAGCAAATCATTCTTTCTCTTATTCATCATCAATATCATAATATATTTTCCTGTAAGTGCGTGCCATTTCAGACTTTTTCATTAACAGAGTTCTCATCTTATGCTCAGCATGAGGTAATTTCTCATTGATTTCATCAGATTTAACATCTTGTACATTAGAATTTTCTGAATCAGAGCTACTCTCTATTTAACTTGATTCGCAGCTTTCAAGGCTATTTCCATCATCGCTAAATCCATGGCGCATAAAATTGAGAAACGGAGAGCCTCTGGATTTTCCTGTCCCGATAGAAATACCTTTGCTGCTGAAATATTTTCCATGATCAGAAAATGTAGCATTCTATAAAGCATAATCCTATAGCTAAATATGAATCATTTTACTAAATCTGATTGATTGGCAGTCGCAATCCATTGCAATCACGAGGGCAGTTTAAAAAGCCTTTACATCATCTGAAATAGGAACTTTTTTTCTTTTGCCAAGACATGTGATCTCGAAATGTGTTTATTTATTAATTGAAATCCTGATAAATGGTCTTCTTAAGTATTCTCCATGGACTCTCCGACTAAATCTTGCTTTTTTGAAATGTTTATATAACTTTAAGAGCTATATCCGACTATGAAGATCAGGCTGAATCTGAGATGTTTTTTGCATTCACAATTAAATTTTATGAACAGTTATTTTAACCTAAATTTATAATTTTTAATTCAATTAATCTTCAAATTACCTGATGCAATTATATAAATTTTGATAATATTTGAATATTTATAGGCATATCGAAAGATTATGTAATCTCAAAAGAGTAACATACTCATTCGTCCATATTTTATCTCTATATATACTACATCACCATGATTATTGATTTGAAATAGTTTAGATTTGTATTATAAAGATCTTTAATGGAAGGAAATCTGAGCAATTTTGGTTACTTGTGTGAAATGACTGGCCCAGATGAGCCTCACCTTTACCCCTAGGAAGAAATTTACACTAAAATTTTGAATGCGAAGTTCGAAGATCACAAGTAATTTCTTCTTCTCTCACTATCCTTATTTGAAAAAATAAATCTGAATTTAGCTTGCCCTCAGGCAAATTGAAAGTGAGTGGAGGCACTGTGATTATTACAACTTTGAGAGTCATTTGGTTTAAGGGCAATCAAGGACTTCAAATTCCACTTTTCAACGTCAGAGACTTCAAAGAGGGAGTAAGGATATTGAAATTGTAAACTAAATAACTTAGGGAGGGTTATTCAGAACTAAATACGTGACTCTGATTCTTCACCAGCATGATGCTCACTCACAATACATGATCGAGTATCACTCCAAGGTTTTGCAATAGCCTCTCAAGAAGCTTCCACTGAACAAAGATTGCAACATCAAGTTCGTGGAAAATAGAGAAAAGTTCATTCAAATGCTCAAGGAGGCACTTAAAGCTAGGAGTTGGAAATGTGCAAAAAAGTCAACTTACTTTATATTTGGAGCCTAAATTAAAACCCTTTAAAAATTTTAGGTAAATTAAAAAAAATTTTTTTAAATTTAAAAAACAAAAATTAAATTTTTTTTTAAAAGAGAGTAAAATTTATGTTTTAAAATTTTTAAAAATTTGTTAAATTTAAAAATTTTTTAATCGTAAATTTTGTAGAGTTATTTTTGTTTTTGAAAATAAAATTTATTAAACACTTTCAAAAAAAAATTGGGCCAAAAAACTATTATTTTTTTTTTATAATTTTATTGTCTTTATTTTTAGAAAATTAATTTAAAAGAATTGATAGGATATGGATTAGTATCCTATAAATATTCTTTACATTTTTTAAAATTATTTTTTATTGCTTTTAAATGGGAGATTCATTTATTCTCATTTTTTTTTTTAAGTTAAACTGCTAGGCAACAATGTCATCTTCTTCTATATCGTAATGACCCCAAAAAACTTCATTTCCTTCTCTACCGAAAATATTAATCTTGCTCGGAGTCTCTTACAAGAAGTCAAACTTTCAATTTCTTTCTGCTTTGATTTTTAGATATTAATCTCTATCGTTAAAGTTTGCTTCATTATCTCTCTAGTCTTTTGAACTGATCAATCTTATATATTTTGGTTAACCTCTTTATGCTGCGGACGAAGGACTTTGGTGATAAGGAGGCAGAAGAATTGTCATTAGCTTTTTATTCTTCTTACTGATCTTGCCTTTTCGATATAGATTTTCAGCTGTGATGATGATTTATCCTTCGCAATCTTTTCAGATTTTTGTAATCTTCTGGGGTTATTTGAAAATCAAAGAATTCTTTTAAGTTGAAGTGGCTAGAACTTCAAACAAATGATTTTTTCTAATTTTTTAATGATGGTGATGATTATGATCATTATCATGATCATAATTACTCTAATACCTCCACCATAGCTCATTCTTTTAGATTCTCAGGCTTTTCATATTATTTTACGCCTTATCAAACTTTTGTAGATGTCTTCAGATTTTACTTCATGAATTGTCCCATTTTCTGAATCAGAGCTACTTTGAATTTAATTTGTCTCAAGGCTTCCTTGGCTGTTTCCCTCATCACTGAATCCGTACTGTTTGAATTACAGAAAGTGAGAGCCTCAAGGTTTGCATGAACCTCTTCGCATCACTTTTCCACTAAAATTGCAATCTATCCTAGAAGATTAATCATTAAATAAAGAAAAATCCTATGGTTGAATATTTCTCATTCATCTAAGCCTAACTGATTAAGAATCACAATCCATTGAAATTACCAAAGCTGCCTTAAAAGCCTAGTAATCATTGGCAAGAGGAACTCATTTCCTCATTGAAAGACACCTGATCTCGAAATGGGTGGAATTGTGAATCGTAATTCTTAGACATAGACTCTTTTTATACTCGCCGTTTACTCTTTTGTTAAACTATTCTTTTTTAGATGTTTGTATAGCAAGTATGAGGATCAGTCTGATGAAGTGGTCATCTTTAAGCCTTGAGTAATTAAATGAGCAGTTGATTTCCCAATTTGTATAGTTTGAAAATTAAATTAATCTACCAATTTCGTAATGATGATAACTATTAAATTTTTTAAAATTTGTTTTTAATTTTATTACATTTTAAATAATATCCTAAAAAAAAAAATAATTTAGATTAGATATAAATTTTTTTGTTGAAATTTTTAAAATCGAAAAAATTAAAATTTTTTTTAAATAAATTATAGCTAGAAAAAAGGAAAAGTTTAAATCCTTTTTAAAAAAATTTTAATTTTTTATATTAGCCAACCCCATCCATTTTTTCCTTATAAAGGGAAATTAAAAAAAACTTTTTTAATTTTTTGTTTTTTAAATTTTAATTTTATTAAAAGACTTTAAGGAAAAATTAAAAATTTAAATTTTAAATGACTGGGAATAGCCTTTTTTACCCCCGGAAGAAAATTTCATTAAAATTTTTAATGCGAAG
Organism: Tetmemena sp. SeJ-2015; assembly: GCA_027382625.1. Classification (NCBI taxonomy): domain Eukaryota; phylum Ciliophora; class Spirotrichea; order Sporadotrichida; family Oxytrichidae; genus Tetmemena; species Tetmemena sp. SeJ-2015. Next base: position 5,881 of record JAJKFJ010020624.1, on the reverse strand, counting down.
TTCTAAGATCACAAGTAAGTTCTTCTTCTTTCCCTATCCTAATATGAAAAATAAATCTGAATTTAGCTTGCCCTCAGGCAAATCGAAAGTGAGCGGAGGCACTGTGATTATTACAACTTTGAGAGTCATTTGGTTTAAGGGCAATCAAGGACTTCAAATTCCACTTTTCAATGTCAGAGACTTCAAAGAGGGGGTAAGATTGCTGAAGGATTTATTTGAAAACTTAGGGAGGGCTATTCAGAACTAAATACGTGACTCTGATTCTTCACCAGCAAGATGCTCACTCGCAATACATGATTGAGTATCACTCCAAGGTTTTGCAATAGCCTCTCAAGAAGCTTCCACTGAACAAAGATTGCAACATCAAGTTCGTGGAAAATAGAGAAAAGTTCATTCAAATGCTCAAGGAGGCACTTAAAGCTAGGAGTTGGAATGTAAGTCATTATCAAAGTCAACTTACTTTATCATTTAGGTTCCTCCCAAAGAAGCGTTGAGCTCAAAAGTCCATCTTCAAGCAAGTATACCCGTTCCTTTATCTTCCTAGCCTGTGGTTGGAATAGCAGGCATCAGGCAAAATATTTAAGAGAAGACATAGTTCAATTCTAATTAAATTACAACCGCATTTCAAGATTTGGATTCACTTAAGGAGAAATCGAGGGGTATGGTTGCCATCGCAAACTCTATCAAGACAAAAATTAAGAAGAAGGAGGTTAATATGGAAAGTGAAGAGATGAAAGAGATACAGAGTGTCATGTTTAACATGGGTCTGCTGCAAGACTTCAGTTCCTAAGTATCTAATAGATTAGAATTGTCGTAGATTAGGTAGGTTGCAGAAAGTAGAAATGTAGTAAATCAAGGAGAGACAGGAATTTGAAAACTATAACAAAGTCAAGTTTGGAGTGAAAGTCAACTCCATGTTTGTTTTAAGAATGTTTTTGAGAATTAGAGATCTTAATTATTCTTAGTGGCGGTGACCGCCAAATTTAATTAAAAGGTGATCAATTATTATTTAAGACATTGATGTGGCTGGCGATTAATTTCTGATTAATGAGGTGGCTCGTGATTGATTTAATTTTGGCTGACTCGTTATAGTACTACTACTACTACTACTACTCTCTCTCTCTCTCTCTCTCTACAACGAGTCAGCCAAAATATTAGAGGTAAGTCCAGTTGTTGATTTCAATTATTCCATTTACGCAATTCATTTCGATCCTAATCTATAAGTAAGTTTTGAATAGTATGATGTAATATACTTTTATAGAGATACATCAGGGAAGAACTATCACACAGAGCTTGCAAAGGAGGTTGAGAAGTTTATGAGCAGCATCATTGATAAATTTGGAGGAGTCTTAGCTCTGGTAGATGTCTACTGCCTCTACAATAGAGCGAGAGGAACTGATTTGATCTCTCCTGATGATCTACTAAATTTCTTTAAAAAGTCTTTAGTAGTATAGATTCATTTTCATTAGTTTAATATCCTGCGAAAAGCTGAACTAGAGCTCGGACAAATTCATGCTTAGAAAATTTTAGTCTGGAGTACAAGTCATGCAATCAAGTAAGAGATTTTCCTTTATGTTCAAGTGTAATTCTAGGATAATTCAACTCTGATGCCTTCTACAAGAGAATAGTTGGTATTTTGATTCAAAAGCCTGGAATGACTGCAGATATATATCCTCTTCTATTTAAATTTTCTAATTTTATGTTTTGCAGATAAACTCGCATAGATGTTAAACGTAAATGTGATTTTAATGAAGGAATAGCTTAGAGTAAGAGAATATATACCTTTCTTTATAATTTCGAATAGGAGGCCGAAGAGAAGGGATACGTATGCAGAGATGAATCAATTTAGGGACTGAGATATTATGAAAATATGATTCTCAAGATGCAGATTGGTTGAAAAACTTTAGTTAAACCTAAATTAGACTTAAATTATGATGCTATGTGAATTAATGTGTCAGTTAAATTACTTTTAAATTATAAAATACTATAACACATAAAACTAGTTATTCACTCACTCACACCAAATGGCTAATGTAAGATCTACACATCTAGATGTTTGATGATTCTTTAGTACTACGAAAGTGCTCGCTACTATAGTGGACAGAAGGATCTTTTGATACAGCAGTTGCAGTCTGAGATCTTTGAATTGAGGGGAAAGGGGAATAACTACAACGTGCTCAGAGAAAATATGATCGAGTTAGAAATGGCTTACAGAAGACTCCTAGAAGATAAAGCTCATATTAATTTGAAAGTTTAAGCGATTGATTATGATAAAAAATCATTTGGAGGACAACATGAGATCTAAGATAGATTTAGGGAACCATGAATAGAATTCTATTTAGCATGAAGTAGAGACACTAAGACATGAGATCACTCTCCGTTCACAATAAAATGCAGAGCTCTCTCAGGATATTCACAGGCTAAAACAAATTGTAGCTGCTAGAGATCAAGATATCGGAATATTAGAGGGAGAACTGTAGAGAAGACACAACGAGCAACTCAGAAGCAGATAAGGCCTTGAGGATTTTTTAATTAAAGTAAGCAGCACACTTATTTTATGATGCTGTTTACGAATGTGCTTTAATAAGAGAGGATAGAGTAAAGCTTCAAGCCTAGAGTGTTGCTCTTTAAAATGAGAGCAGAGCAGCCTCTGATTTATCTCTTATAGATTTTTACTTACATACTACTGATTTAATTAACTAACTGCAAACTAAGCAAGATGACCTCTAGCTGTAAATTAGGGCAGAGCAAGACAGATAAAATTCACTTACTCAACAGATGGAAGATAGGGAGAGAGATCTTGGGAGAAGGAATGATGCCCTCTTCAGCACTTAAGCTGAGATATCTCGCTGCAAGAATCTAGCAGAAGATTTGCGCAAAAGGGAAATGGCGTTGAATGCAAGTATCCAAGAGAAGGAGATGGTTAACAAAGATGCGGAGAGATAGTACGGCTAAGAGCAGCTTAGGCTCAATTCTTTAAGACTGGAGGTTGATTAGCTTGATGTCGATAATGGAAAGCAAGATAAGCATGTTGAAAGTGTAAGACGAGATAATGAGACTATCAGGCAAACTGTTAACAAGTAAGGAGAGAATAATCATGCCTTATTTTTTAAATCAGCTGCTGAGGGATGAATAGATTGCTTTATAAAAGCACTAGGACATTTTGGAGGAGCAGAACGCAGCTTTGCTTATTGAACTAGATAAATTCACCAAGACAGATGAGCACTTGAAAAGCACACTTGACAGAAGAAATAGAGTATTGGACATGAAAGAGCAAATGAACAGACAACTTCAACAAAGCCATTATAGCAGGAGCCAGTTTAAATCTCCAACTAAAAATTGAGGCTCTGGTTGCGCGATTTGACTAATGATTTAAATGATTGAGCAATTTTCTTTTAGAATTATTAACCTTAAATATTTAAATAGACTAATCATTATTTCTACTTGTAATTTCTCCATTTTGTTCTCTCTGCTATGATACCTGGGTTGCTTGTTAGATGAGAATTAGTAGGAGATATGAAAAGATTCTAGCTAGATGTAATAAAGTGTTTTCTATCGACAGACCTAAACAGGATTAGGGAATATTTATATACTTACGATCTGTCACCTATAACTATTTGAGAGGAGTTTTTATAAGGCATGGTGACATGAGGTTGATAGAGTCTGCTTCTGTAAGAATTGGGGTTGTAAGGCTCTAAAGGTTTCTTGATGGCTCCTACATGAAGTTCGTTCCTCAATTTGTATATATCACTAAAAGGAAAGTATAAGTACACCAACCTTCTTATCTTACTGAGATAAGGATTCTCTCTCAAGTGATCTCTTGGGTGAACCCTCTTTGACTGAATGTCTTGGGCCATCGAAAGCTATAGCGAGAGCCATTCCGTTCTTAACTAGTACTTTAGAGCAAGTCACAACCTTTGCATCTTTGAAGAAGGGATCGCTGTTCTAAGATTTATTCATCCCAAGGACTGACATCTGCTCTTGATGTTGCTTTATTTTAGATTGTCGAAGAGTGTTATCTTTTCCAAGCACAGAGCCATTGCTGTTTTACAAACTTTCCATTTTGTATGAGATGTAATAAGGATATGCAAATTTCAATGAAATAAATTAAATTTCAATCTATAAAATTAAGGAAAAATTAATTCATCTAATCTATAAAAATTGCTTTGTTTACCGTTCAAATTTAAACTAAATATAAAACAAGCAACATTTTTGAATACCTTGCAAAGCAGCAATTCAATGGATCCTGTGGGTACTCACATTCAGAAAGTTATATGTCTTAATTTTTAAGAAGAGAGTGATCCCATATTTTACTTCAACTAACTCAAGGATAGCTACTCTGCTCATATAGATAGTCTTACTCAGCTTAAGAAACTCATTTTCTCACCCCAGTTCGAAAGTATGACACTCTCCCCCGCTTAAAATTCCAACCACTCTATACCTCAGCAGGCAAATACCTTGCACTCATTAAATTTTAGCATTTTATAAGAATTTCATTTTTCATCATTAGATCAGCATTAGAAGTCCAAGTTGCGAATTACTATAGAGAGTTTGCTGATAGATCTAAACGATGAGATCTTCGCCATCTCCGAGGAATTGACTAAGTCCATCACTCGAAACTTTTCCAAGGTCTATTTGGAACACGGAAAGCGGAAAAGAGTTTGACTAGAGGAAGAAGCGACTAGAAAAGAAAATTAGAGAAAGCATTGATGAAGATGCTGGAGTTAAGTTGATAAGAAGGCACTTTAGAATCCAAAACTAAAATCAGACTAGCTTCTCTCCTCCCTAGAGAGACCAGAAGATGTTTCAAACCATGGACAGCTAGGATATAAAGTCTAGGCAAATGAACTAGAAGAACTCTAATAAGTCTTACATCTATAATGTTAAGCCTCAGACGCAAAATCAAACACTCAGATCTTCTCCTAATCATAGACCTTCACATGAAAACTGGGCTAGCTTTGGAGGCAGTGAAGCTAAAAAAGACTTTCAGCCTGCACTTAACTTAAAGCATAATGGGAGTGTCAAGAATTTAGCAAGGCCTCCTCCACCATCAACTCAACCTCTTATTACCTCTGAATATAAAGGAGTCAAAAAACCCCCAAAAAAATTTTTAAATGATAAGAAAGTGAAAATAAAATTGTGAAAATTTTAAATTTTTTTATTTAAAACTTATAATCATGCTAAAATTTTTAAACCCCAAAAAAGGCAATCTAAAGTCTTTCTAGGAAGGGGACCTTGACGTCTGTCTCATATTCCTGAATTTTATAAATTTTTAAATGGGTTCCCCTATCTCAGATAAATGAGTGTTAGGTTTTTATAGGTTGCTTGATTTTTACTTTGTTTACTAACTTTTTCCCAAAAGGGTTTTGATACCTTGTCTTTTCTTACAATGCCCTTTTTGCGAATTATATTTTCATCTCTTCACTTTAAAACTAGTAGTATTCCTCTGGTTTATAATTTGCATTCAAAATGGAAAGGGAAAAATAAGACCAAATGTCCCACTGCCTGAAACCCTTTGGGGCCCAAATCTGTCTCTATGGGAAAATAGCCTGCAGTTCCTTGCAAAAGGGTGCTTCCTCCCAATTTTTTTTCCCCTTCTTCAAAATCTGTTTTAAGTCTATGACAAATTGCTCTGACTGGTTCAAAGTTTATTTAGATGTTCTCTGGTTGAAATCTCGTGCACGAATCCCAACTTTAAGCAAATCCCTCACTCCTCTAAAAGAGGTCAGTGGGGAAAAAGAGTAAGCTAAACTTGTTAACACTCGTGCTTTAAAATTCTTTTTTGTTTATCTCCCATTTAGGAAAGGGGAATGGGGATTAATCATTATCCCAAAGAACACCAGCAAGATGAAGAACGTTTAACTTTAAGTTTTTGGGCCTC